>CAUYRH010069337.1:0-121196 GCA_963574655.1 Perodicticus potto | reverse complement strand
TTCCATTAGCATATTTCCTTCAGGTATATAGAGAGCATCCCTTAAAAGATGTTATGACCTGGGCGGTGCCTGTGGCTCAGTGAGTAGGGTGCTGGCCCCATATACCGAGGGTGGTGGGTTCAAACCCAGCCCTGGCCAAACTGCAACAACAAAAAAATTCACCAGGCCTTGTGGCAGGCGCCTGTAGTCACAGCTACTTGGGAGGAGGAGGCAAGAGAATCCCCTAAGCCCAAGAGCTGGATGTTGCTGTGAGCTGGGTGACGCCAGGGCACTCTACTGAGGGCAATAAAGTTAGACTCTGTTTCTAAAAAAAAAAAAAAAGAAAGAAAGAAAGTTATGACCTGCTTCAGGAGAAGGTGAGATGATTCTTCTTAAGTTTTATAATCTGCTGCAAGGGTGAGGGTAGATGGAGTGACCTTTCTGGTTCTGCTCCTCAATGCCAAAGTCGCGTTTTGTGCAGTAGCATGTCTTAGGTCTCATTAGTATTTTTTTGGTTGCAGCTGTCATTGTTGTTTGGAGGGCCTGGGCTGGATTCGAACCCGCCAGCTCAGGGGTACATGACTGGCCCCTTAGCCCATTGAGCCATAGGCGCTGAGCTGGTCTCATTAGTATTTTCAGGAAACATATATGGTTCATGTCACAGCGACACCTAGACTGATTCTACTCTTCAAGAAACTCACTTATACTTATGTCCTAAGTCTGGTGAATTCTCTGTGATTTCTCTAGAATATGTATCACCAAAAGAAATGCTCATCTTCACTATATTTCATGTTTGTTTAATCAGTTCTTTTAAAATCAATCTCAGGTTTTTTTCCTTAGATTGTCAAATGACCTGGCCATATTTGCACCATTCTCTTTCTTTGCACGCGCGCACACACACACACACACACATACACACAGAGTAGAAACTCTGTAAAACTGGTCAAAATATAGAGGTGCTCAACATAAGGAAATAGGTCTCCTGGACTTATAGGTACGTGTGGTGCTGGTCCAGTCTGTGCAAATTAGGTCAATTTAAGGAGTGGCCAATGTAGGGCTGTGGCCACCTCTGGGGATTCTAGTGTGTATAGCCAGCCCTTTCCCATGTCTGCAGCATCATCTCTCATAATTCTTTTCTAATTTGGTTTCGTTCACTTACATTCAGAACTGCTCACCGGGCACAGGTGCTGTGCGTGCACGAGGTGTTATATCTCCTGCTTCAAGGACACGGTGAGAATCACATAAATGTCATTCATGACAATTATTTTCGAGCCTGTGTGTGTCTCATCAAACCTAATTAAAACAAATCCTGGGTACCCCAAAACAAATTTGTATGAAAACAGTTAAAAGTATAAAACCATTGAGACATAAAGAGTTAATAATTAATTTTCTGAAAAATTTTCTTCAGTGGAAAACTTCTGGCCAGATAATGTCACATAAGAGAAGTGCTGTAGTTTCCTAATTATGTAACAAACATTGATCATAAAAAAAGAAATTAACGGTAATCTGACATAAAAGAGTAAAAACGCTGGGTAGTGTTAGTGCACCAGGCTATATACTATCACAGGGGTAGTAATAGTACACTGGGCTATAAAGGAGAAATTCTGGATATGTTGTTTAAATTAATGATCTACCACATAGGAACTTTACTTATCATGAAGATGTAGTATATCCAAAACCTTTTAAATCTCTGTGGGTGAGAGACATACAGACCCAATTGCTTTCCAACATTGCTGTCCCATCTCACACATGAAGGAGTCATGCTGTCTTCTCTATTTTGAGAAGAAGCCCGAATTTGCCACAGCTTATCTTCTGCACGGGTGAAATGGAACCACTGCCCCAGGGAATTCTTCTTTACATGGACGGTGGTCACAAGGAACAAATGAACTATTTTAATGTGCACTGAATTGGTACTGATTCTCAGGGAAGCAAATCCAATTAAATCAACACACACACACACAGTCTTCCAATCCCCCAAGAGAAAAATGGTATAATATGTCTTTATCCAACAGAAATAGTATGAAGTGTTTGCCTCTCTGTGAAGAGATGGCTCCTATGACATGTTCACACCTACAGGGCATCTTAGAAGAGAACAGGTGAAACTTACTAAATGCAGAATATAAATGTCTTAACACAATAACTAAGACAATGCCATGAAGGGTATGTTAACCAGTTTGATGAAAATATTTCAGATTGTATATGAAACCAGCACATTGTACCCCACGATTGCATTAATGTACATAGCTATGATTTAATAAAATAAAAAAAATAATGTAAATAAAATAAACTCACTTTGAGAGAGTAGCAGATTAGTCCTGAGATTAATATTATTCTACAAGTTCTTGGAAACTTTAAAAAAAATGATAAAAACATTATTGGGCATCTTTGGTAAAGTAGTTTGTGTCACATTCTCTGTTCCATATCTCATGAAGCAACAGAAGGTCAGAGAGTCTATGGAACTTCTCACAAGTTTGTTATGATGGGGAAGATCTTAGACGTGGTTGCAGATCTGATCTGAAAATCCTTGCAAATGAAGACAGTTGCGTTTTCTTTAAAGAATGTGATTACAGCTATCATTATAAAACTACTTAGTATTTTAAAAGCAATTTTCTAAGTAACAATGGGTAATAGTGGAAATCACATGGGCTTTGACATTAGAGATTTAATATCTACATTTAAATAGATTAAATAGAAACTTCACCATATGATAGCTGTGAATCTTACAAAAGTGACTTAACCTCTCAAAGATTTAGCATCTTTTTACATGAGTATAACAGGCTGTACTCACAGAATTGTTTGAATAATGAAGGGTGATGGGCTTAAGAAGCCTTTTTAAACTATACCTTTACAAAAGTAGTCTATGTTATATGCTATAACAAGAAAAATGACTTTAAGATATCCTATAAAATGATGTACTGAATTTTTTAAAAATAGAATGAAAATGTAAGTCTGTTTTGAAAATAAAAATGGTACACTCTAAATTCAAAAGAATCACTTTTCTAAATGATGTTCCTGGAAGTAGAATTGTATATTAAAGCAGTTTTTGAAAGGAAAGTTTCTGATATTTTCATAATATATTGTGCTGATGGAGCTCCCTGCTTGTTAACTGTGTGTCTAACTCATATTCCATATTTTAAAGACACTCCTTGCTCTCACGGAAAGATTCTAAATTACAAAGTTGTGCCTCTCTAGTAAACTGTTGCCAAAGACTTTTTTTTTTCCTTACAAATTATTATTTTGATTAGAGGCAAGCCCTTGAAATAATACTTACTAGCCCCTTTGGAAAAAGTTTGTTCAGCCCTAAAAATGTACTGCTTTTTTGAAGGGAATACTTTTGGATAATTCTCTTTATTACAAGAAAAATGTTTTAGGGCTAGGCACCCAGAATCCTTGATTATTCTACATTTTTCCTACTACCGAGCAAACCTGGTGCCGAGAGCTTGAATGTTACTCAAGGGTAACTTGAAAAAAACAGTTTGGGGGTGGCTCTGGTGGCTCAAGGGAATAGGGCACCGACCCCATATACCAGAGGTGGCAGGTTCAAACCTAGCCCTGGCCAAAAACTGCAAAATAAATAAATTAATTAATTAATTAAAAAAAAAAAAAAGCTTTGCCAAATCAGGGTAGTCATACTTGCTACCAGATAGGTCACGTGTACTGGTAGTCAAATGAGATATCATGCATGTAAACACTTAACGCAGATGATTTATGCATGCCAGCTGGCCATCATTGCTGGTCAAGACTGACTGTCAAAACCTAAGACTTAATTTTTGCACATACTGATTTTTGAGTCATCCTAAGTGTGTGGCTGCATTTGTGGCTTTCACTTTCCCAAATTTCTGAAAGCCTTGAGAAACCTTCCATCCACTACTGTCCTTAGTATTAAAATAACCTGTCCTTTCTTTTCAGTGAGTCTAACAGCCTTCCAAACTCTTCCTATGCCCACTCCTTAACTTAAAAATGCTACCATCCTGTAAGTGAAAAAAGCCAATCGCAAAAGGCCACATATGATTCCACTTAAATGAAATAAACTCGGGACTGCTGGGTCCCGAGTTACAGCAGAGAGGGACAACAGGTAAAAGGCCACAGTTTCTTCTCAAGATGATGTAAATGTTTTGACACTGCCTGTGGTGATGTTTACATATATATGTGAATTTAGTAAAAACAACTGAATTTTACTCTTTAAATGGGTGCTTTGTGTTCGTGTACTGTACCTCAATAAAACTATTAAATATCATACCAGCAACCAGGGGCTAGTGCAGGGGTGTCCAATCTGCATTTTGCGAGCCACATGCTGATTTCGTGAGGACTTTTTTTGCTTATCTGTGCTGTCAGGTAAAACCAAAAGTACGCACGGACCTTTTTTCTTATTATTTCGTTTGTTTGTTTGTTTTTGCTAATCAGCTTTTCATTAGTTTTTGTGTATTTACCATGAGGCCCAAGACAACTCTTAGTCTTCCAATGTGCAGAAGAAAAGAAAAGAGTTTGGACACCTCTAACACACGTGTTAATACACAAGTCATTAAGTGTTTGCCAGTTGGCTGAGAGGTGGCAGTTTTATTTAATTAACTTTTATTTTAATCCACTGTCAAAATTTAAACATAACAAAATCTCACATACAAATAAAGAAAGAGAGAAAGACAAAGGGTAAAAAGAAAGGACCAGAAAAGAAAGGAAAGGAAAGAAAAAAGGACCAGAAAAGAAAGGAAGAAGAAAGAAAAAAAGCATATATAGAGAAAAAAGAATTATACCTTGTGTGAGGGAGTTTTCTTTCCTTCCTTCCTTCCTTCCTTCCTTTCTTTCTTTCTTTCTCTCTCTCTTTCTTTTTCTCTTTCTTTCTCTCTCTCTCTTTCTTTCTTTTTGATGGGTACATTAACCAGCTTTATTTAATTATTCCACATTGCACTATGAATCATAACATCACTTTGTACTCCATAAAAATATACAATTATAAATTGTCAATTAGCAATAACACAAAAAAATTCCCTGTTGTAAAGTTAAAGGCAAAAATGCATCATTTGAAAAAAGTGAAAAAGGCAGGCACACACACACACAATGAATGGAATGGAAGGCAAACAAATATTAACATTGCTTTCTTGAGAATGGTGGAAGTCACAGGTGATGTTTCTCTTCTTTTTTTTCAATTTAAACATTTTTTAAAAATTAAATCATAGCTGTGTACAATATTGTGAAGGTTTCTTTAGAGTTATTCTACCTGCCAGGTGGTGGATAGGTGGGAACACACAGAGCTCCTTTTTAATGCAAAGGAGAAAAAAATATATACAAATATATACACACATATTTCTATATATAAAACACGAGAGAAAATGATAGCATCAATGGGATACTCATTTTTCTTTTCTTTTATATGACATCTTACATTGGATGAGATTTTAGTCAAAACTGGGGACAAGGATGATATTTTTCCCTTAAAATGAAAAAAAAAAAATCCTCCTTCACTGTCAGTGACAGGCACTACTTAAAGAGTATCTTCTATGGGCTGACAACTTTCAAGTCAATACTGTGTTGCCCAAGGAATGACTGAGATATCAGACTTCATAGTTAAAGATGCTTCTTAGGCACTCCGGGGGGCTGTGATGTCCTTCCTGTTTAACAAGTGTAAGTGAGAGGTCTCACAATGCTGCTGCACAAAATCCCTTTTTCATTCCACTTAATCCCCTGCACCATTTCCTCTCCTGAGCTTTAGCTTCACGGCCACTTTAGTTCTTTGAAGATTGTTTTCCTGCCCCCCATCCATGTGAAGCACTGCAGGCCAAATTCTGTTCTTGCAAGTAGCACAGTCAAGGGCAGCTGCCAGTGTTCATCTAAAGGCTGAATTTAGCACTGGAGGTGGTGGCTGTTCTCTAACAGCTGTAAACAAACCCATCCAAAAATGGAGCTAAGCTAGGCAAGTGCATTGGAGGAATGTTCAGCTAACTTGTCAGATAATGATTTTTATATAGTTCGTCAGAACTGATTTTTTCTTCTTTCCCTTTATTTTCTGTACTTCCTGTTCATTTGTGATTTTGTATAAGCACCACAGGTCACTTAGAAGGCTGGAGGGCTATGGAAAAATGTAATGTGTTATAACAATGATATTTATTTAGACCTCATTTGAAAGCACTTTCCAATTTCTTTTTATAACATAAGATGTATTATCACATCTGATAAATGTTGTTGTATTTAATTTATGACTACAAAGGTGTAGCTGTCTAAGTATTTGCCAATGAGAAAGCTAACTAAATTACTATAAAAATCAATGTTTACATTTATTTCATTCAACAAATATATGAAGGATTATTTTTAATAATGTAGTAGGATTCTTAATTTGACTTAATGCAATTTCACTCAATTGCCCCTTATAAAATATGAGAGTTAAGAAATTTTGCTGCAAATGTAACTTCCATAGAGAGTTGTCAAAACTATGTTGGCAATCTATAGACATTTTCCTAACCCCTTCAGTAACCATAACATTGTATGCATATTGGTAAAGAAAGAAATGTAAGCATAAAATTTAAGACAAGGAAAAAATATTTTTATACATCTTGGAGAAGAAATAAAAGTATAAATCAACTCCCCCCCACCAAAATCTCAAGGACATCATTAATTCGATAAGGTACCTAACTGTTAGTCTAAAAGAGGTTCTGTTGTATTATAAACTGACTTAAAATTCAAAAATTGTATTTCAGGAAAACTTTACTATATTTAAGTATATTAATAGACCTTAATATCTCAAACTCATTGTTTTTATAAATCACTGAGTATTGATAATATTCCAGTCTCATAGTGGGAGGATTTGGTAAGGTGCCATCATAACTAACATCTATTAATTTGTGAAACTTTGGTTCCATGGAACATGCTATGGGGAATGCTTTTTTAAATCATAAAAGCCTTTAAATTGTCTGTTTGCATTTGGTCACCTCTAACTGGAGCTTATGTATTATAATACATAGGATACATTATCAAATATATAGCCAAGCTAATTTATAGCTTTCATATGAAGGCTATAACCCAACTATAGCACAAGAATATGGGAAGGGAGGGGAGGGGGGTGATCGCGGCGGAGGGAGGGTAATTGGTGGGGCCACACCTACGGTGCATCTTAGAAGGGTGCAGGCGAAACTTACTAAATGCAGAATACAAATGTCTTCATATAATAACTAAGAAAATGCCATGAAGGATATGTTAAACAGTTTGATGAAAGTATTTCAGATTGTATTTGACACCAGCACATTGTACCCCTCGATTGAACTAATGTACACAGCTATGATTTAATAATAAAAAAGCCCAAATACATAGCCAGAATTCTGACATGTACATACATGGATCACATCCATGTATCATGAATCACGTATCACTCTATCACAATCCCTGATAATCATATCATGATCACTGAACTGGATTTAAAGCAGAGTTACAATCTTTGTAATGTAAATAAGCAGTTTTTTTTTTTTGTATTATTATAAAGGAAAAGAGAAGTATGTCTCTACCCATATAGCACTTTGTTTTCTGCATTTATAAAATTAGGCTTGTGGGTTAGATAAGAAGAATCGCCACGTTATAATTAGGGGTTAAAAATAATATTAGTGATGTCAGGCCTCTTTCTTAGAAATTCTTATTTAAGTGGTCAAGTGTTTTAACAATGTTATTAGCATGTAGATGTGTGAGTGTGTGTCATCATTAGTCTTGACAGACAAACCAAATTTTGGTTAGAGGTACCTCATGTTTCTATAGGTGGCTACAACGTCAACTTCAAGCTACAGAAAATTAAGGTCATCTTAAGTGCTCTCAAAGACAGCCTCTGACTTATTTGTGAATAGTAGATAACAAAAAAAAAATGCATGGCTGAGACAGTCTCTACCCAATTCCACAGTCCTTTTGGTTATGTTTTTCCTCCAGATGTCTCAGAAATCAGGGACATTATGCAGGATACTTAGCACATCCCTTCCACCTCCACTCTGTCCTAGTTGACATAAAGGGAAAGTTCCGGCAATCACATTGCTGGATCCTGCCACTGGCAATTAGTACTCCACTCAAACCTGTCGTAGGGTGGCAACAAGTTGTGTGACTTTAGAAGTCGATCCGTATAGCAAGTCCAGTTTCCCAGACTACCTGTTACCAACTATCTTACCTCCTGCTCTCGAAGCAGAACACCAAATGAGAATTTTTGTACGAGAGGTTTCTTGAAGATGTGATTTAATGACAACACTAGAATTCAGAATCAGCCAGATTAAAGAGCTAGGAAAGTAGTGTACTCTCAGCCTAATGGAACAGACGCTCTGTGAATGGTACAGTGGGGTCTGCCTCCTTGAGACACGGGGGCTGGACTTTTACAGCTGGGTCAGCCAGTCATTGCCTGCAGGATACGGATACCCTCTTTGGAGGAATAACTGCTTCCAAGTCACAACTGAGTAATGTAATTTCCATTGTTGAGGGTAATTTTCCTGGGTTAACCGACAAGACTACAGTGGCCATGTATGGGTGTACCATGGTGATGAAGGGCGTCTGTGCTGGACATCAAGAATTTTCACTACCTCAGTTAGACAAACGCAAATGAGAAGAACACTCCAGGCAGCTACTGCAAAGGCCTAAAGTCAGCATGTTCTAAGAACAGAAAGGATAGTCCAGCTGTAAGCTGGTAACCTGGTGGGCTTAGGGAGTGATGGGAGATGAAGGGGCCGGGGTAGGGAGGGGCTGGAGCAGATAAGCTTTTGAAGGCTATGATAGTTTGAATTTTATCTTCACTTGGAGAGGAAGTTTTTGAAAGGATTTAAGACAGAAGAGAATCATCTGATATTACTCTTTTAAAACTGATCTTTTTTGAGAGAGTTAATAGACCTTTGTTACTGAAATCTCAGCCTTATGGAGAGGATTAAAAAGAATTTTCAAGGTGGGCAGGTGGAAGGGTGCCAAACGCTGTCCTAAACTTTGTTAACATTTTGGAGTTAAGATAAAAAGGAAAGCAGGAAACTATGATTTTTTGAAATCCAAGCACACTTAACGGACTTCTCACTCATCTCAGTCAGTAGAAATCAGGGATTATCTGATGTGAAGTGGGACCTTTAAAAAAATATAGAGATATATGTTACCTTTTTTGCACATGGTCAGTAGTAGAACAAATCACAGGAATGATTATATGTGAAAGATACACTTAAAATATATGTCACTTTCGGGAGGGTTATACATTATCTAATACAAACCATTGAGACGTTGTCGGTATTGGTCTGTGACAGAAAAACATCTATTTTTAGTGTCTTGCACACAATCAAGTTTCAACATATGTGTAAAATTTGTTGATGGATTTTTATTTCACAGAAGATGGGACAGCAAGCATATTCTGAAGTTTTTCCATTATTTCATTTTATGACTCTCATTACCAACCGATTTATCTATTACATTGAATATTTTATTTATAAAATATAGTTTTAAGAAGACCAACATATACGTGACAAATGTGAAATAATGATATGTTGCATAAATTGCTCATTTTAATAGATAATGATGGTTTTTAAGTGTTTTTCCATTTTGGCCTCATCATTTAGAATGCATTGATGATTCTACATTTAGGAGAAAGACAATATTCTATTAGGACAATAAACTGCTGTAATAATTACTGATGTTATGCCACTGAATAAAAAGCAAAACAAATAATTTTTTTTTTGTAGTTTTTTTTTTTTTTTGGCCGGGGCTGAGTTTGATCTCGCCACCTCCAGCAAATGGGGCTGGTGCCCTACTCCTTTGAGCCACAGGCACCGCCCCCCAAAAATAAAATTTTTCAGAATACATCAATATAATTAAATGTGTAAGTTAAGAACACTCGATAAGTAACCAATTATATTCGAATGAAAAATAAGTATATAAAAAGTACACCATTATGTATTTAAATTTAAACAAAATGCAATCCTTCTTAACCTTCTATATAGTAACACATATATGCCTTATATGCACATACAATTTCATTACAATGGTTATAATAAGTTTTTGATTTAATCAAACCCATTTTATTTTCAATTACTTCCAATTGCAGATTATTACAGTTCAGTCTAATACAAGTAGATCCTAAAGATAAAAGAGAAATAAAAAGCTTTCCTTTCCCTCCACAGTATTGATATTCTGAACTTAATGATTCTAAAGGGAAGGTTGGCATCTTAGCTTGCAAACAGATCAATGATCATGAATGTGAAATCTAAGCTGTTGGATTTTTAACCAAACTGTAAAAAAGGTGATGTCTCACAGATAATGAAAAGAAAAAATATATTTTGGAACGACATGTTTCTGCAGTTCCTCATTATCAAATACACACTGACTTTCCAGCATTATATATTTGCTTTAGGAAAGAACTGAAATTTCACTAGCGAGCAAAATAGCTGAGATTTTTAGTTCAACTGCCATTTTTTTTTAATAACTAAAATTTTAATGTTTATTTCATCTTAAAATGATAGTATTTTGGATTTATTAGGTAAAGTAGAATACAGTATAATTGAAATTAATTTTTTTTTTTTTTGCTATTTCCAGTGGGACTACTAGCAAATTTGAAGTTACATACACGTGTATATAGTATTTCTGTTAGGCATTGCTAATCTTGAACATGAAACAATCCCAGTGAATGTATTTTAGTGTTTGGTTATGATATTTTTATTTTTTTCTCATTTATTAACTATAATTTATTCACTTTATATTCTAATAAAATATGTAATTGTTACAATTATTTTATTTTTTTTATTTTTTTTTATTTTTAACTTTTTTTTTATTTTTCAAATACATGTATTTTATTATTCTTCATTACATTATTTCCCCCCCTACCCCTCAGTGGTAAACAGAATTGATTTACAGAAAAGAATACAAAAACACTAAAGCTCCTGGTAGAGGGAGAGAATTCAAGTGGGGAGAGAGAAGCTCTCCCTGTCTTTCCCCGTCTCCTCCTCTAGGCCTCTAGCCTCGGGGTATCTATAGGTGTATGGGTTCCTTGGCCAGGAAACAAATGAATACAGTCCCTTCCACCAGGGGCAAGGTGAATGAGTGCATCAATGAATGGACACAGTCCATCCATGGAGTTCAGGCCTAGGAAATTCACAAGAAATTGACCTAGGCATAGGAAATGGGGGTTCCACATTTAGTCCCAAGTGTAAAGTGAAGGAGACACCAAGGCACAGGTGGAGAGAGAGAGTTTTTATTTGAACTAGAGATGAGTATATACTTTTCTTTCTCGTCAAACACTTCTTATACTAATTTCCAAGGCATGTCCATTCTCAACTTTAAGAGTTTGCTCCACAATAACACAGAGCTGAGTTTCAGAAACTCCAACTGATTCACATATTCCCTAAAGTCGAATAGATTTAACAACTTGTCTATATTGGGGCCACAGAGAACGTACATGGCATCAATACTTGGTGTTTTTCCTTTCTGGCTAAAAATTGGAAAATAATAAACTATCAGCCTCAGTATTTATAAATATTTTATTGAGCTTTGATTTAAGTGGGAAAATTTGAAAAATTTATCTAGCATTGACGTTATAAAAAAAATCAGTCTTTTACAAATTGTTCCTATAGGCAACTTGCTTTGAATTATTGCTAAGCAGAAAAAATAATGGCTGCTTAGGGACAGATAATGGAAAATGAAAACTACATGTGGTTTTTCTAGCAAGCATTTCTGAGAGGTCCAGAGTGCATGCTTTGATTAAATTCATTGAGTTTCCTCCATTATGGCTACGATGCTTGGGTTGGTTACTAAATGTATCACTTTTGGTGTGGGAGACTTTTGCATTAAAAATCACAGACAGGAGGGGCTTTCTGAAAAATTCATATTGTGTGACTATTTTATAACGTTATGTGAATATTGACCACTTTGAGGATTTTACAATTTCGAGGTAATTGTACCCAGGGTATTCAGTGTTTAGTATCCAAAGGTCAGCAGGCTGGAAAGTGTATTTTATTCACCCATTTCTCCTGAAGGTCCCTTTTCCCTATGTGAAATGCCCCTTTACTAAACTGTATCTTACTGATACGCATAAACACTAGACTCAGACTTCCTGGGTTTGAGTTCTGGCTCCATCATTTCTCAGCTGCTCCATCTTGGGCAAATGATTTAACCCCTCTGGGTCTTGGTGTGCTTCTCTGTTAAAAATAAAAACGATAGCAATACCTTCCTCATTGAATTATTATAAAAATTACTCGAGATGATATATGAAAAGGGCTTGGAATTGTGCGAAACCTAAGTTCTTAATAAATATTTTTTATGATGTGTGTTCTTTCTAATTTTCCTTCCCAAGCCTTTCCCCTAAATCTTTATTCCATCATTCCTCCATCAAACATCTCCCAACAGCTTATGTCTTTTATTTCAGTTTTCTTCTAAGGCTGAGCTCATGATTCTAGGATTCCGTTATGTGTCCATTATCACAATAGGTGTGTTGAGGGCGGAAGGTAGGAAAATGGATAAGATGTGGTTTCTATTCTCACATTACAGCCTTGCACATGAGATAGGACAGTCTAGTAAACCGTAGCATCAGGCAGAATGCACAAGTGCTCTTACGTGTGTATGAAATGAGTCAGTAATACAGGGAGAGAGAGGAGACCCAAATTTCAATTCAAGCATGAAAACCCATGGGAAAGCTTTTCGGCTTTTACATTAGATGGTGCATAAGGATGTTTTGTTTAAGATGAGGGACTCAGTGAGCAAAGGCACTGAGGCCAGAAAGCAAAGAATGAATCTGGAGAGTTAGAATAAATCTGTGAAGTTGGAATCTAGGCAAGTGAGTTTAGAAACACAGCCTGTGAATCAGGGGCAGAAGAACTAGCATAAGATCCTAAGGACCTGAGCACATATTTTACTGGTATTTTATTGGTAATAAGAAGCCACAAAAAGTGAAAAAGAAAGATGAACAAAAACCCTCCCCCTCTCTCTCTTCTTCCCTTCCTTTCCTTCCTTCTCTCTCTCTCTCTTTCTCTCTCCTTATTCTATTTCCTCTCTTCTCTTTTTCCTGTATCTTCACCACTAATTAAAATGTTCCTTTTCATTGATAGCAGTTGATCAGCCCTACTTGGCCATGCCCTTGACCTTAACACTAGACTTTCTGTATAACTCTTCTTGGGAAGGGAGTTCTGAGTGTCCTCTGGGGAGGTTATTTACTATTCACTGTGATGTCAACTTATAATTACATATTCTAACTGGCAGATGCAAGGAGAATTTTATAATGTATACTCTAATGACTTCAGCTTCTTCAGTGATTAGTTTTGAATAAATAACTCATAGATCAAGTTTGGTTTATGTCAGATGTTGATAATATAAACCAGTTAGGGGATGTTTTCTCCTATTATCATAAAACAGGCATCCTTTTGAAACACAGCTTCCTTTTTGAGGACTTGCATAATAAATCTATAATAAGCATAATCTTAAAGTAAGAATATATAAAAAATTGCTGTGGAGACTACATAATTTCAAGGTGCTTATTATGAGTAGGACTATAGAATGCCCCCAAATTCAGCTACATTCTTAAATCAAAAAAGTTAATTTCTAAGGAGAGTTCTGTCTTTTGCTTTTCCCCGAAACCAAGAACCTCCTTTATCCACACGCTTCTGCCTCCTCAGCGAGTCTCTTAGCCTCCCTGACTGTGTTTCCTCATCTATAAAGCAGTGATTATAAAAGTTAGCTACCCTCTAGAAATGTAATCATTAAGTGTAATTATGTATACAAAGCGCTTGAATACGTCTGGCACATAGCTAATTTTGTGTTCCAGTAAATGTACTTCTCAGAATGCATTAAGCTGTGTTTTTTTTTTCTCGTAAATTTTCTTCACTCATTACCCCAGGATCAATCTTTTTTTTTTTTTTTAATGTATATACTTTACTATTAAGACCAGTTTTAGGTTTACAGCAAATTTAAGCTGAAAGTGCAGAGTGTTCCCTAAAACTTCCATCCCAACATACACACAGCCTGGCCCACCATCGCATCCATTAATGTGGTGACATTCTTAACATTGATGACCCTACGTGGACCCATCATTGTCACGTACGTTCTAGGGGTTTCGACAAATGCATTAAGACCTGCAGACCCCATGAAACTGTTACACAGCAGGGTTTCACTGCCCTAAAAGTGCTTCACCTATTCAACCACTATCAACCACTAACCTCTTTCTTGTCCTCATAATTTTGCCTTTTCGGAATGCCTTCTTGTTGGAATCATACAGTAGGTAGCCTTTTCAGATTGGCTTCTTAGACTTAACATCCATTTAAATTCCTTCATGTCTTTTTGTGGTTTGATACATCACTTATTTTTAGCACTGAATAATAAATAGATGGCATTGTATACGACAGCTTGCCCATTTATTTACTGAAGGACATCTTGGTTGCTTCCAGGTTTTGGCAATTATGAATAAAGCTGCTATGCTCATCCAGACGCAGATTGCTGAGTAAGTAGACATTTTCAACCCACCAGAGAAAATACCAAGGAACTCGATTGCTGAATCAAGTTCCTTGAACTGCCCAATTGCCTTCCAGGGTGGATGTGCCACTTTGGATTTCCACCAGCAATGAATGAAATTCCTGTTAATCCTCATCCTCGTTAGCATTTGGTGTTGTCAGTGTTCTGGATTTTGGCAATTCTCATAGATGTATAATGGTATCTCCTGTTGTTTTAATTTCCATTTCCCTGATGTGAAGCATCTTTTTTTTTTTTTGAGACAGAGTCTCACTATGTCACCCTCAGTAGAATGCTGTGGCATCACAGCTCACAGCTCACAGCAACCACAAACTCCTGGGCTTAAGTGATTCTTTTGCCTCAGTCTCCCAAGTAGCTGGAACTACAGGCACCTGCCACAACACCTGGATATTTTTTGTTGTAGTTGTCATTGTTGTTTAGCAGGGCCCGGGCCAGGCTTGAACCCTCCAGCCTCAGTGCAGGTGGCTGGAGCCGTAACCACTGAGCTAGGGGCGCCGAGCCTGAAGCATCTTTTTATATGCTTACTTGTCATGTGTGTATCTTCTTTGTTGAGGTATCTGTTCAGGTAGTTTGATCATTTTAAAATTGATTTGTTTCTTATTGAATTTTAAGAGCTCTTTGTATATTTTGGATGCCATTTACCAGATATGTCCTTTGCAAATATTTTCTCTTAGTCTGTGACTTGTCTTCCCATTCTTTTGACCCAGCTGAATCTTTTAAATTAAAAAAAAGTTAAATTAGAAAATTCCGCAGAGTGATAAGAAATAGTATTTGAACAACCAAAAAAAAAAGTGCATGTATGTGTGTATGTAAAATACTGACAATGCTTCAATTATTTTTTCTACTCATTTAAAAAATATTTTTATTTCAAAATAATTTTATTTTTTTATTTTTTTATTATTATTTTTTATTGAGTCATAGCTGTGTACAATAATTCAGTCATGGGGTACAGTGTGCAGGCTTCACATACAATCGGAAATATTTTTATCAACCTGATTGATATAACATTCATGATATTTTCTCATTCACTATGTGAAAACATTTTTGATCCGTATTTAGAAGTTTTCTCCTGACCCTTCAAATATGCACCAAAGATAGAGAATTGCATGTTAGTACAGAGAATTTTCATTTATCCTTTACTGGGTTTCCTTAATGTTAACACCTTACATAACCATGGTATAATAATAAAAAATAAGACATTAAGGGTGGCGCCTGTGGCTTAAAGGAGTGGGGCGCTGGCCCCATATGCCGAAGGTGGCAGGTTCGAACCCAGCCCCGGCCAAAAACTGCAAAAAAAATAAAAAATAAAAATAAGACATTAACATTAGAACAACACTATTAAATAAGCTGCAGACTTAGTTAGGATTTGGTCAGATTTTCCACAATTGTCCTTCTTCTGTTCCAGGATTAAATCCAGGATTATGTTGTATTTAGAAGTCTTATCTCCTTAGTGCTTTTTGAACTTCTAAAATTTTTATTTTATTTTATTTCACTTTTTTATTTTATTTATTTTTATTTATTTTATTTTACTTTTTACTTTTTATTTATTTTATTATTTTATTTCGTTTTTTATTTTGAGACAGCCTCACTCTGTGGCCCAGGGTAGAGTGCTGTGGTGTCATCATAGCTCACAGCAACCTCAGACTTTGGGCTCAAGCCATCCTCCTGCCTCAGCTTCCCACGTGGCTGGGACTACAGGTGGGAGCCACCACATCTGGCTAATTTTTTTCTAATTTTTTTTCATTTGTTTTTTAGAGATGGAATCTCACTGTTGCTCAGGCTGGTCTCAAACTCCTGGCCTCCCAGAGTTCCAGGATTACAGACTGAGCCACCATGCCCAGCCCTCCTTCAGCCTTTTTTGATTTCTCACTGTTTTCATGACTTTGACATGTTTAAAGAGTACCAGTCAGGAGGCATTTGTAGACCATCTCGAAGTTTGTGTTTGATGATATTTCACTAAGGGCTTTGGGGAAGAACATCACAGAGGTAATGTGCAGCTCTCATCTTGACACGTTAGTGGGTACTTGGTATCAACATGACTCATACTGGTCATGTTAACCTTGATTATTGGTTGAGGTGGTGTTTGCCACATTCTTTCCTGTAAAGACATCATTTTTCCTATTCCATGTTCTGTGCATTAGAAGCTACTCACTAAATTCAGATCATATTCACAGAAGGAAAATTAAGCTCCATCTCCTGAAACCACAGCAATTCATGGGCACCACAGAAATTAATATTATGAGGGATTATGGGGGGGGGCTTATCCTGTTTCTCCTTAAAGTTTTGCCCACTAATTTTAACATTAATTACTGTGGAATTCTAGTGATGGCTTCTATATCTTTTATTCCATCCTCATTTATTATTTGGAATTCTTCTGTAAAAAAGATTTGTTGCTGCTTCCCCATCTGTTTGTATATAATCATTTACATCAAAGATGTTTATTTTATTTTTGGAATATAACCCACTACAGTTGTTTATTTCTTTGTCCAAAAAGCTCCAGCTTTGCGACTGGGAACTGTTTTAGGTTGACACCCCAATTCCTTTCCCATGTTCTCATTCTTATTTTTTTTTTTAACTTGAGCACTTCTCTACTTTCTGGCACCAAAAGATAACCATCTTGTATTTTTCCTGCCTCACAATTTGCATCGACTAGAAAAAAATCCATATGGTGTATATGTGTGAGATATACCTATATACATGTGCGCACACACACAAATATAGCCATGTTTACATTTCTGTCCATAGGAGTCCCTTGTTACCTGCAGGGGATGTGTTTCAAGACCCCCAGTGGATGCCTGAATTCACGCAGAGTACTGAACCCTGAATAAATACAATATTATGTTTTCTTCTGTACATATACACCCATGATAAATTTTAATTTGTAACTTAAGCGCAGTAAGGGATTAACAGCCATAACTAAAAATCTAGCATTCTAACAACACACTGTAATAAAATGATGGGAACGTGAGCCCATGAGTGCTTCTCAGCCTTTTAAAATATTTATTCTATTTTATTTATTTTATTTTGTTTTATTTTGAGACAGGAAAGGGGCGGCCGACTCTCTGTCTCTCCTCTCCGTGTGCCTCTGCTTACTGGGGGTCTGTGGACGTAAGGAAAGGACCCCTCAGCCTGCGGAGTGGCCCGCGGACAACAGCGCTCGCCCTGGTGCCTGCGCCCCCAGAATCAGTCCTGTGCTGGTGCTTGGCGCGCAGGCCGACCAGACCCTTGAAACCAGAGGCCAGCGTGGCGGGGACGCGAGGACCCAGGGCGCTGTGCCCTCCATGAGGGCCCCTGGGAAGCTCCTGCACCAGAGCCCTGGTAAAGGGACGCACCAGCGGGGACCGCCGCCGCCTCTCCTCGCGCCGCGAAGGCCGCAGCCTGGAGCAGGTGAACCGAGAGGCTCCCTTCACCCCAAATCAGAGACAGCTGCAAAAAAGGCAAGCCCATTCGGGTTATTAGCTCAGTCTTTCGTCATCTTGGGGGTTAGAAGGTTGCTGCTCTTAGAAACAGGTGGAGCAGAAGCAGCCCATCGCCTCCTGTTTTTATGCATTTCAGGTGGTGCAATTATAAAGCAAAACCCTCCCCCAAAGGTGTGTGGAGGTGGGGTCTCTCTGTTTTACTCTTTTTCTTGAAGTGTCTTGTACTGTATTCTATTTTCTGATTTTTGACCGTGGTTGACCAGGAACCGGAAACTTCCAAAGCAAAACCATAGATAAAGGAAGACTGCAAAGCCTATCTGTCTTGTAAAAGTTGTGAGCTTACTCTTTAGGTTGGCTTCCCAATTCCTTTCCCATGTTCTCATTCTTCTTATTTTTTTTTAAACTTGAGCATTTCTCTACTTTCTGGCACCAAAAGATGACCATCTTGTATTTTTCCTGCCTTGCGATTTGCATCATCTAGAAAAATATCCATATGGTGCATGTGTGTGTATATATACATATATACATGTGCGCACACATACATCGAGGGGTCCTTTCCTTACGTCTGTAGTCCCCCGGTAACAGCCATAACTGAAAATCTAGCATTGTAACAACACACTGTAATAAATGCTCTGAATGTGAGCCCATTAGTGGGCTTCCAAAGCAAACCTTTGCTTCATGTTTTTATGCATTTCAGGTGGTGCAATTAAAAAGAACCCCCCCCCCCGCAAAGGTATGTGAATGTGGGGTCTCTCTGTTTTACTCTTTTTCTTGAAGATACTTCAAGAAACCCCCCTTTCTAGCTCAACACCTGAGTTCTTTATGGCTTCCCAGCTTTCGACTTTTGTAAAGTCCTTGTCTAACAATGAGAAACCTGGTGCCCATTGACACCACTCTATCAATTTGCTGCTGTCACCAGCGCTCATCACTTCTACACCCCTCCACCACCCTCCATTGGCTTCAGTGCTGCTGTCCCCATAGGACAGGGAAAGCAAAGAGGCAACTTTTTATTTTATCATTTTATTTTATTGTATTTTTTAATTTAGGGGCTACATTTAGAAGGTTACAGGTGTTATTTTTTATGTGGATGATTTGCATCATGTTGAGGTTAGGACACAACTTATTTGTTTGTTTAATTAAAAGACTTGTTTTCTTTTCCTTATTCTATCACCAGAAGCAACTTGTTATTTTTAAGAAGTACATTTCAACAGTTGGGAATCGAGAAAGGGCCACACAGCCATCTTAAGGTTCAGTCTTGGGACCTTACGACCACCCACTAAATGTGTCTTTGCCATGAAGAATTCTGAGGCAAATGTTTGTTATATTGTAAATCTGGAGTCTCCTGTTAGCCTGTCCCTAAGACATGTTTACCATTCACATATCAAGGCAGGTACTGCTTCAAGTGTACTAGAAAGGATTTACTCCAGACCCAAGTGTAATTCCCATGTGATCCAGTGGTTCCTGAGATCAGTTCAAGGTGGGCAGCAGAAAGCCTTTCATCTGAAGCGGATCCCGTGTTGACCCCCTGTGGTTTCACCAGCTGGCCCAGACTTGCCCTTGGACATCCTAATTAGGATCAACTGTGCCATCCACCTGTTATTGCCTTTCAGCTGTTCCTGGGTAGGTCTACAAGTAGCAGATCTCTTTGGCTTGATGCGAGAACAGCCCTTGTTTGGAGCTAGGCCTGCCGGCACTCCTTTCTGGATACTCCTACCTGCCACAAATCCCCTCTCAAGCCTGGCTCCAAAGGCCTGGGACAGTCTACAGTCATAGACCTGGGCGGCTTCAAAGTCCAAAGTGAGTACAGATGACGCATCCACTGAAACCTGTTCTCAAAGCCAGATTCTGGTGGAGTGAGCGAAATAGCAGGTATGCCTGAGTCGCTTGGACTAATTAAGCTTTCCTTTGCTCACCACCCTTGGCTGGGCTTTCTCAAGCTTTTTATGAGTCATTGAAATACAAACTTACTTAATAGATCAACACGTCAGCAAATAATATTTGCAGGGAGTGGGAGAAATGTAGGGGTGACTGACAATTCCTCAGCATCTACAAGAAACATCACCACATAGAGCAGCTTGGGAAAGGAGTGTGGCTACTTGAAAGCCTTAATCTGCAATTCCAGGCCTTACTTTACCCTGGATTAATATAAAAATGGAGAATGGGTTTATGGATTATGGAGGAAAAAATCAGGGTGTTCCTTTTGTGGGCTCTTGATTAAACATTGAAAAATCCAGCGTTTCATCACATCTGGTGTTTTTTACGTACCATCAGAGACAGCAACTGAATTTATTTTTTTTAATCTGGGCCTGTCCA
Organism: Perodicticus potto; assembly: GCA_963574655.1. Lineage (NCBI taxonomy): Eukaryota > Metazoa > Chordata > Mammalia > Primates > Lorisidae > Perodicticus > Perodicticus potto. Next base: position 101,052 of record CAUYRH010069337.1, on the reverse strand, counting down.
ATCTGAATGCTTTAGGTAGTAAATTAGCTAATAAATTTACATTGCTGAATTTGTACCTGTGGCTATTTGTCTTAGTAAGAATAGAGATTTTAAAAAGAGGATCTGTGGAAAAGGAGTGGGTGAGAGGAAAAGGCCATCTGGTCATTATCTTGTTTTGATATTATTTATTTTAATTATTTTTTAAAGTTGAAGAATTGACACTTCAGTGGTTCTAATCTTTTGTGTTCCATGTTACAATAAACCTGTTCATATGATGAAAAAAAAAAAAAGATTACAAAGATAACATCTTTTCGATGTAGGAGGAAGAAAAATCTGGTGATAATCGTTACTTGGTTGACTCTGCTTGAGGCAGTCCATATTCAAACCTATTGAGCATCTTTCACGTGTAGGAGTAATAAGGATCGGGATGGTAATTGGTAGAGGTGATGTTCCTTGTGGGAAATGAATGGGACTTCCATGGTAGGACTGGGGCAGTGCCCGAGGTCTGCCTGCATCATTTATAACTTTGTATCATAATTTGGGTTTTCAAATGCCCCAGTTATCAGGACAGAGAAATATCGTAAACATTAATAATCATCAAAATTCTAGATCAACAGCCTTCCTGCCAGCAGCGAGGGAAAAAAACCCCACTAAAACAGAATGGGGGTGCTCTGAGCAGTTAATGACACAAAGGTGGGCATAGTTCTACTGAAAGTGGAAGTATAAAAACCAAATACACAGAACATTCTAGAACCAGAGCTCAATGTGGATTTTGTTTTTTTTTTTTAAGAGAGAGAGTCTTGCTATGTTGCCCTTGGCAGAGTGCCGTGGCATCACAGCTCACAGCAACTTCAAACTCTTGGGCTTAAGTGATTCTCTTGCCTCAGCCTTCTGAGTAGCTGGGACTACAAGTGCCCACAACAACACCTGGCTATTTTGTTGTTGTTGTTGTATCTTTCGTTGTTGTTTATCAGGCCGGGGCCAGGTTTGAATCTCCTAACCTCTGTGTATGTGGCCGGCGCCCTAACCACTGAACTACGGGTGCCAAGCTCTGAATGTGGATCTTGAAGACACAGATAATCAGGTGTGCTGAATGAAAAAGTGGGTGTTGGTATCGTAAGTATGTGTCAACATATTCTTGTATTTTAAATTGTCCTTTTCTTTTTTTCTTGTTATAAAATATTAGCCACATCTTCTGTTCCTTTTATTTAAAATGCAATTAATATGACGGAAACATAGTAGTATCTGTAGAAACTAGCTTACCTAGACACCAATCTCCATTCTGTATAAATACCAGGCGACTCCTAAAGTTTCTCTCAAATTATATAATGATTACAAGCAATCTAGTCTTATTTAAAGCTTCCATGCTGCAGGCAAAACACAACTGAAATATTACATTATGTATATTTTGTTTCGAATGGATGAAGCAATAAAACCTTAGAAGCAGCCTTTAGCTTTAGGTAATTGCCTGCATCAGAAATTTCAATGCTTCAAAGAACTACAGGTAGTGTTAGTTGGCAAGGTCACGCAGGAAAACTGGGAGGTACTGAGCTAGGCCTGTTCATTCAGATACCTCTCTGTCCCTTCATCTTTTCTTAGGCAAGGTCACGTGCAGCTTTCATCAGACAGTGGGACCAAGTTGAGTTTTTAAAATGCTATGATTTATTTATTTATTTTTTGAGACAGAGTCTCAAACTGTCACCCTGCGTAGAGTGCCGTGGCATCACAGCTCCTGGGCTCAAGCGATTCTCTTGCCTCAGTCTCCCAAGTAGCTGGGACCACAGGCACCCACCACACAGCCATCTTTTTTGTTGTTGCAGTTGTCATTGTTTTTGGGTGGCTTGGGCTGGGTTGAAACCCGCCAGCCTCGGTGTATGGTGGCCGGCGCCTTACCCACTGAGTAACAGGCGCCGCCCTGTAATGCTGTGATTTAGTGCTACTGTTTATTTTCAGAATTTGTATTGTAGACACCAACAAAAAGCACTTTCCAAAAGTTGGGTGCAGGATAATAGTCTTTGCTTTAGATCATGTACTACACTTAAATTGAGTTTTCTCTCATTTTTGTTTTTTTTTCTGCTCTTACCCCATTACAGTCTATTTGCATATAACAGCTGGGCAATGTACATTTTAATAAAGCAAATAGGATGAAACTCTGCTTCAGCCTCTTGCCTGTTACAATCATGCAGCCCCTCTTTCCATCTCAGGATAAATTGCCTGCTCATTCTGCTTCCTGACGCTGGCACAGCTGCCCACTGTCCAACAGGCTCTGCTCACAGGGCGCCTCCCCTAACAAGGCCTTCTTGCTCTCCAAACCTAATGTTACCTTGCTCCCAGTCAATATCACATCACTTGGCTTTTTTATTTTTTAATATCATTTTTCATTATCTGCAGTTACCTTGTCCAGTCTTGTATTTATTTCTTATCATTATCTATAAAAATGTAGTCTCCGTGCAGGAGGGACCCCTCGGCCCTTCTCCTGTGCTTCCAGGCAGATAAAAGTATGGCATGAGTAAGAGCTGCATAAATAGTTCTTAAATGCGTAAATGAACAAAGTATTCCTTCTTGGTTAATTGGCAAGCCACAAATACTGTCCAGTAGTAAAATGGATGTGTTTCAAGTGCTTTATATACATACTTTGGGAAGTTATTGTTATAGGTGTCAACTAAAGAATGATGAGGTTGGTGCATTTGGAGAGGGGAGCTTTATTTCTCATAAAGCCTGGCAGCCTGCAGGCTGGCCATCTTGCAGACTGGGAAGCATAGCCTGGGGGAGAACGTAAGAACAAGGATTTGGAGGAAGGGGCTGAGGGAACAGGAGTTTATGCTGACAGGCTTAGCCAAATATGCATATTTAATAAGCTACGGGAGGAGTCACGAATATTTCTGAAAGAAGAAACACACACATGCCCCGCTGAACTTCATGCCCTCTCCTGGGTCACATGTTCAAAAAATGGCAGCAGTAGCATAATTCGAGAGTGGTGTTTCCAGCCCTCTGATGTCAAAAGCTGAAGCATAGGATGTGGAAACCCCCATTGCCCATCCTCTGAGACTGACTAGACCCATTCCATGGTCAGTGGTCTCTTATCAGGAAGGAGTGTCCAGCAAAATGACCAAAGGGAAGAGCAGCATTAGACCAGTTGGTTGAAATCGGTGGTGGGGCAGGTGTTTCCCAAGAGCTGAATGTGTTTACCCCTAGGGAAGCAAGGCCAATGGCAGTTAGCCAGGGAGGAGGTCTGATCTCCCATCCTGTCATGATTGGGATTTGAGTTTTTAAGGTTACTCTGGGATCCCCTTGGCCAGGAGGAGTCTGTTAGATCAGTTAGTGGGGTAGGGTGAGGGGGCTTAGGATTTTGTTTCTATTTCTCACAGGGAAGGAAAAACTTTTCCTTGACAAGAGAAAAGCCTGCAGATTGATCTAATACAAAAAGTTTAATGTGACCTGAGAGCCTTCATGAAGCAATGAGGCACAAACAAGTGGTTAAACCTGTGCATTTTAAAGCTAAGTTTGATGAAGAATGAACAGGCAAGGAGAATTATGATGAGACAAGAGGGTGGTGGCAGATGGTAAGGGAGGATTTCCAATGCCTGTCTATTCAGACGCTTCTCTCTGCCCCTTCATTTTTACAGGCCAGGGTGCTCTTTGCTTCTGGTATGGGGATGGCACCTCCACATTAGGATCTTATGACCTGCTTCAGGGAAAAGTCCAAGAATCCTTCCTGAGTTTTATGACCTGCTATGGGAGAAAGTCATAAGTCAGGATAACCTTCCTACTTCTGTTTGAGAGAGAATGACCATAATTATTATATAATAATAATAACTATATTGTTTGGCGATCTGCCTCAACTAGACTTTGTAAGATAGACCTTTGTATGTAGAGCAAAAGGATAGTGCTTTATTAAGGATATGTTCTCTTCAGATCAATCAGTCAGACAATACAACTTTGACTACGTAAAAGGGAGCTAAGAGGAGAGTTCAACTGCGGTTGGAGGTGGAGGTATATATAGATTAGCCAAGAGAATTCTTAATCTCATTGCCAAGGCCTACAGATAGGTCTGGTACCTAAAAGGGTGGCAGTAGAGGGGTCCTCTGATGTTCTCTCCATGTCCCAGGAGGCACATGGTGAGAAAGCCAAGTCTATGTACTTAGCCAGCACTGAACACCCCATCAGGGCAAGTTTTCTGCAAAAGAAGAAGTGGAAGATGTAGCAATCTAGCAATTAATAGCATGCTGGAGAATGAGTCTGTGTGTGGGTATACCACCTGCTGATAAGGGAAAATGAGTCTCTAAAGAGGATGTTGAGGTTGCATGTGAAAAGAGGGAAGGGGCTCTCTCAAGCTCTGTCCTTAATGGTAATTCAGGGGGAGAAATGAAGTATAATGTCAGACACTGACTGGAGGGAGATGGGGCTCCATTCACTCTAAACTGCAGCCAACAGAGTCACATGTTTTCTATTACCATCTTGAGCCACCACGCAGATGTGGATGGCAAAAACACTCAAGAAACAACTGCCTCCCTGGAGAGCTGAACCCATCGCGGAAGACACTGGCAAGAGTTTTAACCCGAGTTCCGTGAGTGAAGTTGAGGAATATGTGAGCACCTGAAACCCCACACAGAGGTTTGATTATCCCCTAAGTGTATTTGTTTCTGGGGAAATCAGTCTGTTTTTTGGATTTTTGAAAGGGATTTGTGATTTTTAAAGTGGCAAGATATATAGGTTTTGTCTACTGGTACCCTTAGGAGAAAACTCTCCCACTCTTGGAGTAAGAACAATCTCTCTTCCACTCTTAGGTAGGACAGTCGATTGGAATCCTGTATTCACCAAGGGGACGAAATTTGTACTAAAAAGCCTTTTTTTTAATCTTGGAAAATTTGTGAATGATCCGGTTAGGCTAAAGAGAACTATTGCCCTCAGCACCTCTGAACAGAACATTGCTGTTGCAAGATGAATAAGGCTGTGTTGACTTTGGCTGATGAACAAATGACTTACTGTCTCCAAAAATGCTACGGGAAAGGCTGTGCTCTGCATCTGTCTGCAGTGTAAACTTGGCTTTGATTGGCGTTGTGATAGCCGACAACTTAAAGGAACAAAGAGAAAATGTCCGCTTGGTGAGCAGGTGCCACTATTAGAAGCCGAAAGGGTGATGGATGTACTTTTGAACACATGTTTTTTCCTCCATGTTCTGTTACGCCACTGCAAATACACGAAAAACATTTTTTATTCTTACCCCTTTTAAGAAAAAAAAATCAGCAAATTTAGCATTCACTGTGAGTGCAAAAGGATTGTTAATCTGCATTTTCTTGGGGGGCCCACACTAGCTTGGTAATAAATGGTTCCAGGCGGCCTGTAACTTCAATTATTATTGCAATTTGGAATGATTGAATAACTATTTTTTGTGCAGTACTATTTCGTGAGAACTCACAAGTGTTTATTGGAAATTCTTTATAAAACTTCAAGTGTTTTTATTATCTTGGAGCTTTGATTTATTGGGTAGAATGAATTGTAGCCCAACATCAGAAGGACCAAGATGCTTTTGTGGCATTTTAAATTTCGTTATTGCTTTCGGTGTTTGCAGATGATATGTTAATTTTAAAAATCATCAGGGAGTCTTTCAAATAAGCATTGCCATGTAGGCCTGAAAAAAAACCCATGCCTCTTCTTCTAAGGGGTTGTTTAGACGCTGGCAAAATCCAGTTTTATAAATGTAGCTTGATGTTTTCCTTTACCTATCCTGGCAAGATGAGACAGGAAAGTAACACAACCAAATCCAAAACAGATAAAAAAGCTTACTTTTTCTTTTCTGAGAGGTATGAATCTTTAGGATCAATTTAGATGTTTAGAGAAGTTTTCTTTTTGAATTTTGTGGCTATTTTAAAGACATATATAGCAATAAGTTTATATCAAACAAAATGGCCTGCTTAAAATAGGAAAAAGAGAGCCAGTTCCATTAATCTGAGTCAGCAGAAGCTGAAACCCCTTTATTCTTCCCTTTCTCTTCTTTTAATTTCCTTGGCTCGGATTCTTAGATGACACTTCTTGCTGCAGAAGGGCTAAATGTACCAAGTGCAATGCCCCTTGAAACATGCGTGCGTTGCAGAGTCTCTCCGGGAGACTGCTTGGGCTGCTAACTCCATGCTGTTATCTGATAAGAAAGGACTTAACTGTCACTCAAACTTCTCCATTCCGGCCGGCCTCGAGGGCACCCTACCAGCTGCAGCTCTGCCCCAGTGCCCTCGTGGCACTGTCTAAAATAGCAATGCCTCTGTCCCCGGATCATTGAACCCACAGCAAGGCTTTCCTGGGCTCTGCGGCTCAATTGCTGCTTGGCTTTTGCTGATCTTCAGGTGTCAGGATTTTGTCACCTTCTTAGTCTCAAGTGTCTGCATCACCGTGTCATTCTCGGCTTCATTTTAGCGATGTATTCCTCGCAGAACCCAGAGAGCATTCTAGAATGTTAAAGTTTAGAAATGTCTTCACAAGGCTGAGCAGTCTGACTTCCAAGGACTCAGCCTTCCTCCGTTCTTGTATTCACATCCTTGAGAACTTTTGCTGATTTCTGTTCTCCACCAGGTCATATATGAAAAAAAGGCCTGGAAGACTCACTTTCTAACAAATTGCAAATTTAAGCAGTTGGCTAACCTATTGTTTCTTTCCTTGTGAGGCGGGGAGGGGGAGAGAGAATCTGACTTTTGTGTCCAGGTGCATACAAGTGCCCTCCAGGACATACTGGTATCCAAAATTCTAGAGTTTCAAAGGTTACCTTCCATATGCCAAATATTTATTGTATAAGAAAACTCTATAGTTTGTTCATGCATTTTTTTAAATGAAAATCTAAGTATAAAATATGGCATTCTCAGTCATAGTCTCATCTTTTTAGAACATCGTATGCTAAAAAAGCCTGTGCTAATTTATTTACAGATGACAAATTTGATAATCCTTCACAATTATGTCATCAATTATAGTATTTTGGGTAACTTCAGGAAAACTTTATCAAACCAGAGATTGCTTTTCCCCACAAGATTCTCAGTGGTGACTAGATTTATGCAGTTTTATGTGAAAACCGCTTACCTCCACAAACAAGTGGGGCAAGATGGAACAGAAACTCTTACCCAGTGACCTTGGTCTCCTATTAAACCACGGCTAAATTTGAAGTAGCAAACTTAAAAACAACGGTGTGAAATGGTATTCAGAATCCATTCAGAAATATGAAAATTCTACATAAAAAGAAAAACTTCAAATATCTCAATACATGAAATCCTATCAATTATTATTTATGTTTATCCTGGGAATAATTTATTCATATTTAGAAGTTAAGTAAATTATTTCATTTTTTTTTGGCCACTAGTTTATGCATTTTGGTCTGTGCTAAAGTTGAGAATTGCTTAGTCTGTGAAGGCAATCTCTCATGATTTATGCCTGCAAAATATCCAAGTGAACTTGATAGACTTATAGTCTGATTGTTGCCCTCAAATCTGAAATCCTGCTAATTACATTTAGAATTGATTAGACAAAATTCTCAGGTATCCTTAAAGATAATTGGTAGGCACAGGGGTGCTCAGCTCTAGTTCCAGCTACTTGGGAGGCTGAGGTGGGAGGATCACTTGAACCCCGGAGTCCAAGATTGGTCCCTGGGTAACATGGAAGGACCCTGTGTGTAAAGAAAAAAAATAAGTAGACCGTTAACCTGGTGTCTTCTGTAGACCACATAAGTTTGGATGGAGCACTACCCATCTTCAAGCTTTTGTAGGACATGGTACATCTTGAGAAACCAGAGAGGGGTAATAAGACTAATACTAGTTGTAATTTCAAAGGGTTTTTCAATGAGAAACTCAATAATCTTGCAAAATAATTTCTGATTAAACCACTATGATTTTTGTCTTCCATAAACACATATACGTACACACTGAAATTCTTTTTAATCAGAAAATTGATGTCATTTATTATACCCCAAGTGCCATTCTGTTCATTTCTGCAAAGCCAAGAAATAAGCTGATCAAAGAAAAGAGCACAGTGTTGTAAAATCACAACATTTTATGTATGTTTGATATGAAAGAAGCGATGCTGAAAGCATTGGGGGAAAAAAAAGAATGAGTTGGTCTTTGAAGCAAAAAATTTAGAAATGATTCGCTTACCCTTAGCAAATTAAAAGATAATAGCTCTTCATCAGCACGTATCCCTCCTGGGGAACTTTCTCCTTCCTAATCTCAGAGGATTTTTGTGAGGATCAAAGGTGAAGGTTATAAAGCCGCTTGTTCACTCTTTCTTTCAAAAAAAAATTTTACTGGCTCAGCGCCTGTGGCTCAGCAGGCTAAGGTGCCAGCCACGTACACCTGAGCTGGCAGGTTTGAATCCAGCCTGCCAAACAACAATGAAGGCTGCAAACAAAAAATGGCCAGGCGTTGTGGCGGGGCGCTTGCAGTCCCAGATACTTGGGAGGCAGAGACAAGAGACTCGCTTGAGCCCAGGAATTGGAGGTTGCTGTGAGCTGTGATGCCACAGCATTCTATCCAGGGTGACAGCTTGAGGCTCTGTCTCAAAAAAAACAAAAACAACAACAAAAAAATTTTTACTGAGGACTCATTTTATGAATCCTTCCTTCTTCTTCCTTCTATTTTTCCATCTTTCCTTCCTCCCTTCCTCTCTTCTCTTCCCCTCCCCTCCCCATCCTTGCCTTCTCTTCCCTTCCCTTCCCTTTTAGAGACACTCTGTTGCCCAGGTTAGGGTGCCTTGGTGTCAAAGCTCACAGCTATCTCTAACTCCTGGGTTGAAGCTATCCTCCTACCTTTGCCTCTGGAATAGCTGAGACTACAGGCACTTGCCACACTGCCAGCTAGTTTTTCTTTTTTTCAGTAGAGACTGGTTTAGCTCTTTCTCAGCCTATCTTCAACTCTTGAGTGCAAAGAATCCTTCTGTCTTGGCCTCCCAGAGAGGATTAGAGGTATGAGCTATTGTACCCAACCAATTGTGCAATCTTTCTAATAGTTCATATAATGTGTAAATGAATTTTTTTAACCACTTAACATATTAATATGTTGTGACTATGTTCTCCCACCGATGATGCATTTTTTTAAGTCCTGCATACAACTGTAGAAAGAAGGAAAATAATAGCAAAGAACTGCTGTCTTTCTGCTTGTTCGTTAACTGTGACCTTAGTGTGTTCTCTGTTCTCTTTGCTACTTCTGTGTAGTCTGGAACTGTTTGAGGATGCAAATTATCCCCCAACAAGAAGTGGGTAATTTCCATAAATTCAGAAATGTCCTTTGGAATGGTTATTTTCTATTAACAAAATCTTATGGGAATCCCTACTGGGCTTTGGAGTTAGACAAACTGAGCTGAAAAATCTGTCTTAGCATTTATTTTGTCTGTGTAAGCCTTTACTTAAAACTGAGAAAGTTGGTCTGGTACAGAGGAGTGATGAAAATATTTATTAATTGACTTAAGTTATGTAAAGCACCTGGCCCCGCATCTGTCAAAGACTATTGGGTGTTCTTTTCATGATGTAACCCTAGAAGTGAAGGTGGGGGTGAATGGTTCTTCAAACTGTGAGTCCCGTAGATTAGCACCAGGCCTACTTGGGTGGTGAAATATTTTGTTTGATGAATATAAGGATCTGAGCATATTTAAAAAAGCGAAAGGGAACCTCAGTGAACTCAAGACATCGTCAATGCCTCCAGCTATAGCCCTCCAGCTTTAGTTGTAGCCAGGGGCATATAGCTTGGGAAACTGTGGGGTGTTTCAGAAAGGAGTAAGAAAGGGGTTAGGGTGTCTGAACCTCTGACATCAAACACAGTGCCTGACATGTAGTAGGAACTGTCAAAAAACAGAATTACAACACATTTCATTTAAAGATCTTCATTGGCTTTATTGTGATTCTAGGCTCAGCAGCACTTCATTCTGTAAAACAGAATGAGTGTTCCAATGAGCTGGGCAAAGGAGATTGGCTTTTTAGACATAAAAGGGCTGAAGAAAGCAGAAACAGAAAACAAAATGTGGACTGGCAGTTTCAAAGTTACTTTCCTTGTAAAGGTTAAAGCAGAAGGGACTTCCTTGTCACACAGCTAAAACTCCCAGAATCCCTTGTGCTCAGCCACCAGGAAGCTCCTCAAACTTCTGGTTTTAACTTATCTCGGTGTGAAATGTTAGTCCTCTTTTCCTCTAGGAAATCTGCTGTGAAATAGAACAAGACAGAAACTAGAATTTCATTTTTGATGGCTCTGAGAGGTATGCTTAACTCCAACTCCAAGTCACAAGAAATGAAGATAGGAATTGGCTTAGCCGGGAGTAAAAGGGTAAAAACTAGTTAGGTGTTTGCAAAAAGGGGATGAAGGCACAAAGTTGCCCACTCTGTCTGTGGCCCGGAGGAATTGAAGGCACCAGGTTCTTTGCGATGAGGGCACAGACCTGGGGCTGAATACTAAGGAACCATTTATTTGTGCCTGTTGAATACTTTTGACTCCATAAATATTTTCTTATAATTCTGCAGGCTGGAAGTCCAAGGTGTCAACTGGTTAGTCTCTCCTGAGGCCCCTGTCCGTGGCTGTCAGGTCGCTGCCTTCCTTCTCACTGCGTCGTCATGTGGCCTTTTCTTTGTGCACAAGCACAATCCTATTGGTCAAGGACCCTACTCTTAGGTACTCATTATCCTTAATGGTCTCATTAAAGGACTTTATCCCTGAATGCCGTCACATTGGGGGTCAGGGCGTATCAATTCTGGAAAGCACATGCTGATCCCTTCCCCAGCCCCCAAGGTTATGGGGAGAGGGTCACTTCACAGCTGCAGAGGGTGGAAATGAACTGTGGATAGAAGAAAAGGATTCAGAGTTTCTCTACTAGAAGGTGAGGGCCCCAAGCTCCTTCCAGCCCTGGCCCTCCAAGGTCAACTCTAAGGCACAGGGCAGATTAGTTCCTCCTCCTCTGGAACTGTTGTAAATCATCTGTAAGGTGCCTTTTATCAATCCAGAGAGTAGAGAAAAAGATTTGCCAAGTAACTCTTGGAAAGATCCACTTGAAATCGTTGCATGTTGGTCAAAAATAGGGAACAAACTACTGTGAACGTTCTGATACAGTTAAGGCCTTTGTTATAGTTCATCTTTCTTCCTAAGAAATAGATGGTTTGTTTGCAATCCTTGCAAACCTTTGTGATATCTACAATAACCAGAAAATATGTAAGGTACTGAAAGCTTCTGGAAGGCAGGAGGGTATCTAAGTCAGCTTTGCCTTTCCTGGTCCAGGGATAGGGATTGTCTCATAATTGGTGCTAAGAGCAAGAATTCTGATAGTTGCAAATGGCTTTTTTTCCTTACTAATTGTTATTAGTATAATAAATACTTGGGAAGTAATTTGGGAGTATTCCAATTTAGACATTTTGGAGATAACCAAACCCCTTTTAATCTTATTTTTGTGTGTAAAAACACATCTATGTTGTTGAGTCATCCCACAGTGCCTGTGGGAGAAGGGTCCCTGGACTTCCTGCAGGTAACAAAATCTACAGCTGCTCAACTCTCTGATGTAAAATGATGTAGTATTTGTATATAACCTGTGCATATCCACCTGTGTACTCTGAAACCATATCTAATTACTAGATTACTTATAATATCTAATATAATACAAATACTGTGTAAATAGATTGTATTGTTCAGGGCATAATGACAGGAAAATAAAAGTCTGCATACTTCGATACAGAAAAAAATTTTAGGGGAATATTTTTGATCTGCAGCTGGTTGAATTCATAAACGCAAAACTCATGGATAAAAAGGGCTGGTGCGTGTGTGTGTGTGTGTGTGTATGTATGTGTGTATGTGTGTGTGTGTGTGAGAGAGAGAGAGAGAGAGAGAGAGAGAACACGCCTAGCAAAAAATCCCTTTGTAGATAAGAAAACTAAAACTTTTAGAATTTGATGATTATCCGGAATAGAACCCAAACTTCCTGCTTTTTACTCTTTATTCCTGCATGTTGGCATGTGTTTTAGTTCAAATCCTGTGACTAATTAAACATTAATTCTTAAATGCTTAAAAATTGCATTCAAGCTGCAGAATTTATTATTGCCTGTCACCGATAGCATTTTGTTCAAAATACAGCATGGTATAATTTCCACTAGATGTAAATAAGGTGAGTGAAAAATGTCTAAATAAGCCACCCTCCAGTTTAGCGTTGGTGTCTAAAGGTGAAAAAGATGTTAGGAATCTGTCTGAACAACCCCAACAAAGGTCTACAACATTTCTTCCATGTGGGGGAAAAAAAATCTTCCTTGCTGTGCAGAAATCTGTAGAAATGTTGTAGTCTAAGGCTTGAGAGGCTGAGATGAAGTAATAAAATAAGGTCTCTTCATAAAGAAAACTGAGCCACAAACCAACAATGCCAAGATTCGCGATTTTACCTCACATGGCCGTCTGCGTTGGAACTGACCAGCCATGAAATGAAATGAGTTTGTCTGTTCGTCTTGACTGGACATTTAGCTCCACTGAGTCTCACTATGTCACCCTTGGGAGAGTACCATGGTGTCACAGCTCACAGCAACCTCAAACTCTTGGGTTTAAGCAATTCTTTTCCCTCAGCCTCCCAAGTAGCTGGGGCTACAGGTGTCTGCCACAATGCCCGGCTATTTTTTGTGTTGTAGTTGTCATTGTTCTTTGGCAGGCCTGGGCTGGATTTGAACCTACCAGCTCCGGTGTATGTGGCTGGTGCTCTAGCCCCTTGAGCTATGGACACCAAGCCTTGATTCACATTTCTAAATATTACTTTTTAGAAGAGTATGCAATGTAATTTACAATTAATTTCAAGTTCTTTGGCAATATGAGGCGATCCATTTTTATTTTTAAAATATTGGTCCATCCCTGGAATTATGCTTATTTACTTGTGTGCTTTTACCCAATAAATTCCAAGAGAAAGTTAACGATGATAGTAAAACTTCTGCTGTTACATCTTTGGAGAAAGCCTAAGTCAGTGTAGTTGAATTTTAAAAGGGATGAGAATAGTGTGTTAACCGATTTTGTTCATCTTGGGCCCTTTGTATGGTTTAAACCTGACAAAATATATTTCATCACCTGTGACTGATTTCTTTTTACTATTTCAATGCCATTAGTTTCCAATTGCATTAGAGAAATTAAAATAAGAAATTATAAGAAGCACTAAGGGAAACTTCATCCTATATGCTTTCCCTTTCAAAATCTAAATTTCTTTTGGTGGTTACTAAAAGCTCAGTGTTTATTTGGGAGAGATTTTCTGAGAGCTATTTACCATGTATATAGTCCAAGTAAATACTTGAATGAACTGTCTGTGTTTTGCTGAATACCAAGTAGCACTGAATATTGTGGTTCTAATCGCTATTGCTCCTGGCCATGTGACATTTTGAGAGTCTTAAGAAACAGACATAAGTGAACCTGGAACTCTGTCACTCAGTCCTCCGGGTATTGCTTGAAGCTGGTCTCTGTAAAATTCCTCCTCTGTCGGAGATGGGATTGGTGGTCCTTGCAATTTTACACAAACTGTCATTTCGATTCTTTGTTCTAATCGATGTTAGGACTGCCAGACTTGAAATGCTCACTGAAGCGATCCCCTAAGAATCTGAAGCCAGGGCTCCCCTAATGCTGCTCTCATGAACATCCTGTGTGTTTTCTTAGAGCCCGGTTGCTGACATTACTTGAGCAAGATGCTTCTGTGCTGGTGGTTGAGACTTGATTTTCAGTCTCCTGCAAGAAGTGATAGCTTTTAACGTTTTTACTTTCTCTCATTCTGCAGTGCAAATGCCTTCTGGGATGTAAAACTGATCTCCCAGCCCCACTAGGTATCCTTGAACCATTTTGATGGTTTTCAAATATAAATGAGATCCTTTCCTCTCACACCAGTGCCACTTTTCTAGAATGCCAGCTTTATCTTTTTCCTTTTTGTAACCACCTCCCTATGATTCTGTCAACAGATGAGATGGAGGTCTTTGCAAAGCTTTTATGATTTGCCAGGGACTAGCTTTTCACTTCTGAATATATAATGCAGACTTTCCTGAGTATGCTGCGGAGAATTCAACTGAGAGTATTCTATAATAATTAGAGAAAAAAATTAAATATAGAAACATAAACATTAAAGAACTAAAAATTAGGAGACTAACCTCAAAAGTAACATTAAAACCATGACGAAGATAACATTTAATAAGCATTTCTTTAAAAACAAATACTTTTAGGTTTATTCGTAGGCATGTTGAAAATTTGAGTGGTTTGTATGTAATGTCTCTAAAATGCTCACTGGCCTGTTTTACTGAGAATGTATTAGATGCAACTTTTGCCTAAAGATTGGGAAATGGATATACATCGTGAGAGCTGTATGAGAACCCAATAGTCAATAAAATCTTCTGTTGGCTTTTGAATAAGCTCCGTGCTGGCTATTGACTTGGCTTACAAAATCTGGGACACAGCTGAAATTGCTTTGCACCAATGACTGACTGCCTCATCCAGAGTAATCGTTCTCAAAATCTTTTGGGCCTAATAGATATTTTAATCTCACATGTTTGCTCTGTTCTCTTTCCACTGTTTCCTTGAAAAGAACTGATAATTCATTGAAATGAGAAAATAAAACCCAAACGGCACCCTTTACTTTCTAAAACAAGAGTGTTGAACTAAGATTACAGTTTAATAGCAGATAAAATAGACTTGTTCATCTCCCAAACTTCAGAGTCCTTCGTAGGTATCCATACATTGTCTAATTTAGCCCTGAAAACCAAAAATGTTTGTGTATCCTTTCCCTAGTAGATGAATATTTGGGTTGTTTTCAGTTTTTGTGGATTGTGAATAAAGCTGCCATAAATATTTTTATAATGGTTTTTATGTGAACCCAAGTTTTCGTTTTACTTGTGTAGATGCTCAGGAGCAGAATTGCTGGATTATTTGATGAATGTTAAGTTAAAATAAAACCCTGTCAAATAGCACAGTACGGTTTTAGTGAAGAGGTAAATATAGTATATATCAATAGAAGAGAATGGGGAGTTTAGAAATAAACTCATACCTATGTGATAGTAGTTTATATTTGTGGATATTCATGGAGTACAAGTGCAAGTCTGCTACACTGATACTTTGCATTTTGGGAAGTCAGAGCCTTCGGTTTATCCATCACTGGAGCAAGGCACACGGTACCCAGTCAGGCAATTTCCCATCATCCGCCCCCATCTCAGTCCCCACCACCCCTCCAAGTCTCCATTGTCCATCATTCCACACTCATCTCCATGTTTACACATTACGTAGCTCCCATTTGTAAGTAACAACACACGGTATTTGTCTTTCTGTGTTTGAGTTGTTTCACTTAAGATAATGCCCTCCAGTTCCATCCATGTTGTTGAGACAGACGTGAGTTCCTTCTTTTTCATGTCTGAGTGGTATTCCATTGTGTATGTGTATATTTGCCTTATTCAGGCCTCTTTTGTTGATACTTAGGTTGATTCCATGTTTTTGCTATGGTGAATAGTGCTATAATAAATACATTAGGATATTTTTTATATATTGATTTTTTTCCTTTTCCAATTTCACTCCAATAGCCGAATTGCTGAATCATATGGGAGTTTTACTGTTAGATTTTTAAGAAATAGCCAGACTGTTTTTCACAAAGTTTGCATTGATTTACATTCCCATAAACAGTGTGTGTTTCC
This sequence comes from Perodicticus potto, assembly GCA_963574655.1. Classification (NCBI taxonomy): domain Eukaryota; kingdom Metazoa; phylum Chordata; class Mammalia; order Primates; family Lorisidae; genus Perodicticus; species Perodicticus potto. The sequence goes on along the minus strand of CAUYRH010069337.1, from coordinate 85,448 downwards.
TTTTCTTTGCATTTTTGTTAACATCTTTTTTTTTTGCCTTTTTAATAATAGCCATTCTGGTTGGTATAAGATGCTATCTCATTGTGCTTTTAATTTGAATTTCTCTGATGATTAGTGATGTTGAACATTTTTTCGTTTGCTTGTTGACATTTGTCTTTTTTTGGAAAATATCTGTTAATGTCCTTAGCCCGCTTTTTTTTTTTTTTTTTTTGAGTCAGAATCTCACTCAGTCCTCAGGTAGAGTACCTTAGCATCATAGCTCACAGCAAACTCAAACTCTTGAGCTCGAGCAACCCTTTTGCCTCAGCCTTGCATGTAGCTTGGACTACAGGCACCCACCACAATGCCCAGCTAGTCTTTTTTCTATTTTTAGTAGAGACATGGTCTTGCTCTTGCTCAGGCTGATCTCTAACCACTAAGCTCAGGCTATCCACCCACTTGTACGTTCCAGAGTGCTAGAATTGCAGGCATGAGCTACTATGCCCAGCCTATAGACCAATTTTTAATGGAGTTAAATGTTTTGTTGTTGTTGAATAGTTTGAGTTGCTTGTAAATTCTGGATATTAGTCTTTTGTTATATGTATAGTTTGAAAATATTTTTCTCCTATTCTAAAGATTGCCTTTTCACTACTTTGTAGTTTAATTAAGTCCCATTTGTCTATTTTTGTTCTTGTAGCCCATGCTTTTGAGGTCATAGTGGTAAATTCTTCACCTGTACCAATGTCCAGAACAATTTTCTCCAGGTTTTCTTCCAGAATGTTTATAATTTCAGGTCTTCTGTTAAAGTTTTAGTCCATCTTGAATTGATTCTTATGTATTATGAGAGATAGGAGTTCATTCTTCATATGGCAATCAAAAATTCAAGCACCATTTATTGAAGAGTAGCCTTTCCCCATTGTATGTTCCCATCAATGTCATCAAAGGTTAGTTTACTGTAAATACGTGGCTTTAAATATGTGGGTTCTCTATTCTGTTCCATTGACCTATGTGTCTATTTTTATACTGGTAAACTGCTGTTTGGTTACTATAGCCTTGTTGTATCATTAGAAATCAGGCCATGGGATGCCTCTACCTTTTTTCTTTTTGCTGAAGATTATTTTGATATCTGGGCTCTTTTTGATTTCATATGAACTTCAGAGTTCTTTCTAATTCTATGAAAAATGACATCGATGTATTCATAGAAACTACATTGAACTTGTAGATTTCTTTGGGAATTATGGTTATTTTAATGAGATTATGTCCTCTATAATTTCTTTTATCAGTGTTTTATAGTTTTCCTTATAGAGATCTGTTACATCCTTGGCTAAATATATTCTTAGGTATCTTGTTTTTTCTACCTATTGTAAATGAGATTGACTTCTTGATTGGTTCTCAGATTGATTGTTATTGGTGTAAAGAAATGCTACTGATTTATGAACATTGATCGTGTTCCTGAAACTGCTGATTTCATTTATCAAATAGAAAAGGATTTTGCTGGAGTCTTTAGGATTTCTTAGATACAAGATCATATCATCAGTAAATAAAAATGTGACTTCCTTTTTTTTTTTTTTTCTAATTTGGATGCTTGTCATTTTTTTCTCTTGCCTGATTGCTCTGGCAAGAACTTCCGGTATTATGTTAAGTAAGAGTATAAATGTCTTAACACAATAACGAAGAAAATGCCATGAAGGCTATGTTAACCAGTTTGATGAAACTATTTCAGATTGTATATGAAACCAGCACATTGTACTCCATGATTGTATTAATGGACACAGCTATTATTTAATAAAAAAAAAATAAAATTAAAAAAGAGTGGTGATAGTGGTCAGCTTTGTCTTACACTTTGAAACTACTTTGGAAGATTCTCACTTATTTTAAGAAGTAAATATGCATCTCCTATATGATCCAAGCATTTTATTGTAGGTATGAAATGAAAATGTGTATCCACACAAAGATGAATGTTATTAACAGCTTTATCCACAATAGCCAAAAAGTAGAAGCAATTTAAATATCCATGAATGAATAAACAAAATGTGGCATATCTATACAACTAATACTACTCATCCATAATACAACATGAATCAACTTCAAAGTAACTGTGCTAACTAAAAGAAACAAGATGCAAAAAATATATATTTGTATATTGTCATTCAAGTAAAAAAGAGTAGAGAATGCTATAATATTCCCCCTTCCTCCAACAAATATATATCACTGGTGGTCCAGCACCAGTGACGGAAAGCAGGGTTCACTCCAGAAGGCTTCAGGTAGCTTTTGTGGTGATAGAAATATTTTGTATTTTGATTGTGGTGGTGGTTTTGCAGTTGGAATAATTATTATCAAAATTCACTGAATTTCACATATTAAATTAATGTGGTTTATTTTACATAATATTATGACTCAGAATATTTGGTTAATATCTTTAATTAGGTTGATAATTCTAACACTCAGTTTGTTTCAGTATATGTGTACGTGTGACTCCACTTTCCTCTGGTTTCCATTATTTCAATGGTAAGTTGGCTGTCAATGAAAATATTACTCTTTTGAATGTAATCTGTGTTTTTCTCTGCCAACAAACCATGAAATAACTTCCCTGTTGTTTTGACAGTTCTTTATGATGTGGATTTTTCCTTTTTTATCCTGTTGCTATTTGAACATCTTTCTGGATTTGTAAGGAGGGGTCTTCCAGAAGATTTAGAAACCTGAAGTCATTGTTTATTAGACTATTTCTTTTCTCTCATTGTCTTTCCCCTCTCCTTCTATTAAACTTAAGCATGGCTGGTATGTCATCTTCTATTCCTGCAGCTATAAGGCCAGGACAAATTGCAAAACTTGAAAAAAAACTCCAAAGTATAAAATTCCTAAATTGAGAAATCGACTTCTTTTAAGAAACAATGCTTTATTTATATGTTTGTGTATGTATGTATGTATGTATTTTTGAGGCAGAGTTTCACTTTGTTGCTCTGGGTAGAGTAAGTCATAGTTCACAGCAGCCTCAAACTCTTGGACTCAAGCGATCTTCCTGTCTCAGCCTCAGGAGAAGCTGGAACTACAAGTGCCCACCACAATGCCTGGCTATTTTTAGAGATGGAGTCTCACTCTAGCTTAGGCTGGTCTCGAACTCCAGAGCTCAGATGATCCACTTGCCTTGGCCTTCCAGAGTGCTGGGATTACAGGAGTAAGCCACTGCACCCAGCCAGACAACCTGTTTCAAATTCTGTTTATCTTTAGATTTCTTCCCTCACTTAACTTTTGGCATCTGAATATTCCTTACTTTCTTGCTAGATGCAGACATTTGAAAAGTTTTTAAAATATTTTTTTAATTAGCATTTTAACTTGTTTTCATTTGGAGCAGTAGTCATGGAACCTGATCTGTAATGTCAGAAAATGATTGGTACAAATGGTGCTAATTTAAAAATTGCATTATGATATAACAATACTTGAATTCTTTATTTAACAATTAATCCTTAATTATTACATAGCTTAGGGTCTAAAGCAGTTTTTATAGGTTGAAAAGAATTTATAAACACAATACATATCAGAAAATCTTGGACTTTGTTTTGATAGTATTGAATAATCTGAGGTTGACTTGCCATGAAATTTCACTAAAACCTAAAACGTTTTAAGTTGAAAAGATTACATGGTGAAGTGTACCCTGTTGCTTAACAATTCACATTTGAAAATATATCTGCATTTGAAAATGATCTCAGAAGTATACAAACCAAATTTGGTAGCTGTGAAGAGAATCTTTTGAGACAGTTGTGATACTGGAAGAAAAAGGAATGTTCCTTTTTCCTTGGTGAAATAATATATCCGAAATGACAGATCTTAGAGATCAAAAGCTTTAATGTTATTGTTATTCAACTCATGTCAGTTTTAGCCTGTGTTCAATAGACCAGTTATTCTTGATATTTTAGACTTTGATACCTAGTTTGACTTTATAATCTGTTTTATTTTAACACCTTTGAATTTCTGATATTGTGATAGTGTTAACCAAGTTTGAACATTAGCATTGGCCAACATCCTATCTTATGATTATTTATGCTAGTTTTAGCTGTCTCCCAAATCTCCAAGGTAAATAACTGTACTCCTAGCTTATGAAATTTATCACATACACATACAAAAATGTATGTAACAATGAAATGTGCATTGTTTATTTTTAGTCCCCCACATTTATATATGCATTTGTAATGAACTAATTTCTATATACATGTGTGTTATTTTTATTCGTATCAATGTCCTAAAATGTTTGTTGTTCAGTATTTGTTACTATGGAGGAGATTTTAAATTTATATCTCATTATGTATCCTCCAAAAAGACATTCTTACTGTTTTGAATAAAACATCTCGAAGTTATTATTCCTTTCAATGCATTTTAAAATGTGTTAGTTCTGCATTCATATTTTAGATGCATGATAATTTTATATGAGGCTGTAGTTCTGAAGAATTATTTTATAAATATTACTTTAAATTTCTATTTTTCACTTTTGATCCTTTTGTAAAGGAACAAAATAGTTTTGTGTATGTATATGGGGTACAGGTGATGTTTTGGTACAGACGTACAATATATTCTAATCAAATCAGGGTAAATTGGAATATTCATCACTTTCAGCATTTACTATTTCTTTGTGTTAGGAACATTCCAATGTTATGCTTTTGGTTATTTAAAAATATACAGTAACTTATTGTCAATGCTAGATCTTATTCATTTATCTGTCTGTATTTTTATATCCATTATCCCCACTTTCTTTTTTTCTTCCCCACGACCCTTCTCCGCTTCCAGTGACTATCCTTTTACTCTCTAGCTCCATGAGTTCAGCTAGGTATGAGTGAGAAGCTGTCATATTTGTCTTTTTCCGCCTGGCTTATTTCATTTAAAATGATGTCATCCAGTTCCATCCACATTGTTGCAGATGACAAAATATTATATCTTTATAGATGAATAATCCCCTTTGTATATATGTACCTCATTTTTTCTTTCTTTTTTTTTTTATTGTTGGGGATTCATTGAGGGTACAAGAAACGATGTTACACTGATTGCATTTGTTGGGTAAAGTCCCTTTTACAATCGTGTTTTGCCCCCAAAAGGTGTGGCACACACCAAGACCCACCCCTCTCGCTCCTTCCCTCTCTCTGCTCTTCCTTTCCCTACCCCTCCCTCATTCTTTCTCTCTCTGCTCTTTCTTTGTCTTTTCATCTATTGAGGGGCACTTAGGTTGATTCCGTATCTGGCTGTTGTGAATAGTGCTGCGGTAAACATGGAGTATAGATATCTCTTTCATACAATGATTTCCTCATTTTCGACATATACATGGGTAGCTACAAAAGTTTTGAGACTGTTATGGTTTATTATTTCACTTTCAAAAAATGTAGTTGATGGCGTGTTTTCTGATTGGCCCCTGTAACTTCCTTGGCTTATTGATGTAGCTGGGAGGGCTTCATTTATTTCCATCTGCGTAATTTAGAAATTTAGATGTTAATGTTTCTTGATTTTTGTGTATCTCAAAACTTTCATAATGACCCATGGACCCAGCAGTGGAATTGCTGGGTTATGGGGTAGTTCTATTTTTAGGTTTCTGAGGCACCTCCATCCTTTTCTAATTTATATTTCCACCAGTAGTATACAAGGGTCCCCCTTTTTCCACACATCTTTGCCAGTATTCATTATTGCCTATGTTTAGATTAAAGCCATTTTAACTTTAGATAAATTGAAATTTGAGACCAAATTCTGGAAGGAGCATGGATTTATATGAGGCTCTCATTTTGAAAAATATCTGTTGTTTCAGTAAGTATTGTTTTAAATTTTCTGCACAGAAATTAATATAGAATGATCTTAGATTTAGAAGTCTGAGTCCGGTTCCACTATTGATTAAATATGTTGCACAAGAAAAAGCACTTTCAAATATTAAGTGGCTTAAGTCTAGAATGAGTTGCATATTATCTACCATCAGGGTTGTAATAAATGTCAATTAAATAAAAAATGTGTGTGATGACTATTAAACAGGCACTTGAAAAATGAGCTTTTCCATTCTGTGTCAACTCTGTACATTAGTTTGAACTTTTTTAATTTATGGGGAAAGGACTAAAAGGCTATATAATATATACATAAAGTGGTAAAAAAGACTTTGTTTAAAGCATTTAATGGCAGTTTTCTGAGGGTCTCCAAGGAAAAATGCTAATTTTAGGGTATCTCGCTTCTTTTTGTATACCCCCATTGGGCGACCATCAAGGAATGTCAGGAGATGCAGACAACTGCGGATAAGGACAGGAACCACCTCAGCAAAAGGAGGCACTCTATAGACAAATGAATGCTTTTTGTTTTGCAAACCTGTTTCTGCAAGATGCCATGCTAGGCACTGTACACAATTACAATAACAAAGTTCCCATCTCCAAGGAATTTGCAATCATGGACAGCACAGTAGAGACAGATGTTACACTGAAGCCAGCACAAAAACAGGGAATTCTCAAGACCCTTGTATTTGTTGATTTTTCTAAGCCTTACTGAAACATAATTTCTGTGTTTGAAGCACTCTTTTCTTTACCACGAATTAACCCCGTGCATTGAAGAGCTATACAGGAATCCACACTGATTCGGTTTTCTTATGAAATTTCTTTTGCCTGTGCTCTCCAATTAATTCCTTTGTAGAATGCATATATTTTGTAATGTAACCTATTCTTCTACTTACTTGAGGGGAACAGTGAAGTTGTCAACTTCTATCCAGGCACATTTGGGAAATTACAGATTTAAGTATTACTCCTTGAGAGGGATTGTTGACCTTCAACCTTAATGCCTAATTTGGGCTCAATGTTATAACTTTAGTACCTATATTATGTATAACTATATATCAGTGCTTGGTCTTATAGTTCAGCTATATATATATATGTATATATATATTTTTTATACAAAGCCTCAAGCTGTCACCCTAGATAGAGTGCTGTGGCATCACAGCTCATAGCAGCCTCCAATTCCCGGGCTCAAGCGAGTCTCCTGCCTCCACCTCCCAAGTAGGTGGGACTACAGGCACCTGCCACAATGCCTAGCCTTTTTTTTTTTTTTTTGCAATTTTTGGCCAGGGCTGGGTTTGAACCCACCACCTCTGGCATATGGGGCAGGCGCCCTATTCCTTTGAGCCACAGGCGCCGCCCCTATGCCCGGCCATTTTTTGGTTGCAGCTGTCATTGTCGTTTGGCAGCCCCGGGGCTGGATTCGAACCCACCAGCTCAGGTGTAGGTGGCTGGTGCCTTAGCCTCTTGAGCCACAGGCGCTGAGCCTAGTTCAGCTATATTAATAGTTTTTCTAACTTTGTTTTATTCATATGGGTTTGTAGTTTGTTTTGTTGAATTAAGTTAATTTTATCATTTGTGAGTTCTTCATAGACATGTAAATAATGTCTCTAAGTTATACTTTTTTGTTGTTTTTTTTTAATAGAATTGGGTATTTTATTTATTTATTTATTTATTTATTTATTTTTTGATAGAGTGCTATGGCATCACAGCTCACAGCAACCTCCAATTCCTGGGCTCAAGCGAGTCACTTGCCTCCACCTCCCAAGTAGCTGGGACTACAGGCGCCCGCCACAAGACCCGGCCATTTTTTTGGTTGCAGCTGTCATTGTTGTTTGGCGGGCCCGGGCGGATTCGAACCTGCCAGCTCAGGTGTACGTGGCTGGTGCCTTAGCCCATTGAGCCACAGGCACCGAGCCACTTTTTTTGTTTTTGAGATAGAGTCTCACTTTGTTGCCTTCAGTAGAGTGCTCTGGAGTCACAGCTCACAGCAACCTCAACCCTGGGCTCAAGCAATCCCCTTACCTCAGCTTCCCATATAGCTGAGACTACAGATGCCGGCTACAACAGCTGGCTATTTTTAGAGAGGCGGTCTTGCTCCTGCTCAGGCTGATCTTGAATTCCTGAGCTCAAGAAATCCACCTGCCTCAGACTTGCAGAAGGTTAAGATTACAGGCAGGAGCCACTGTGCCCAGCCTCTAAGTTGTCAACATTCTGCCAATGCTGGTTTACTGAGGTTTTTGTTTTTGTTTTTGTTTTCTTTTTTGGTTTACTTTTTATAATAATTCTCTATAAATTTTTCAGCTTAAAATTCCATGTCATACTTTCAATATACTAAAGAGAATTAAGGAGAAAGGGAAATTGGAAGTATGACAAAACAGTGATATGAAAGAAATAATTGCCTAATTACATAAAATTCAAACTGTTCCTTATAGTTTCAGACAGGTATTAAGAAATAATTGTCCTTTCTTTTCTTTTGTGCAATTTTTGACTGGGGCTGGGTTTGACCCCACCACCTCTGGCATATGGGGCCGGCGCCCTACCCCTTCAGCCACAGGCACCACCCCTACTTGTCCTATTTTTTTCAAAATAAAATTGTATATCACAAAAGAGGAAATTTTTGAGGTACCCAAACTTCTAGCCCCGTGAATAAACAACTCATCCTGCCATTTGGATAATCAAATGCTTCTTGCTGCTGAAGATTGGTGAAACTATTATTTAATTAACAAATATCTTTTTTTTTATTTATTGTTTATTAAATCATAACTGTGAACATTAATGCATTAATGAGGTACAATGTGCTGATTTTATATACAATTTAGAATGATTACATCAAACTGGTTAACAGCCTTCACCTCATTACTTAATTTTTGTGAAGACATTTATACTCTACTTTTTTTTTTTAAATATATGTATTTTATTATTTTTCATTACATTATTTACAAATATCTTTTAAAGCAGATTTCATATGATCATTTCCCATAAGCATAATTTGTGACTCGTGTGTCCCTCATGGAGCCATTTAGTGTCCCACTGCTTGAAGCAAATTTATAGCTAACTATTTAAAGTTGTCCAGTATTCGTTTATATTTATTTTAATTGTTTGTTGTGTATCAGGTACTATGATAAAGAGTTGAAAGGATAACAGTATTTTTTTTTTAAATCATAGCTGCGTACATTAGGGATAACAATATTCTTAAGTGATTTATCATAGGGGCCTGATGTGGATCACTCTGTCATCTTTGAAATTCTTTTTTTTTTTTTTACTTTATTTGTTTTGTTTTTATTAAATCATAACTGTGTACATTGATGCATTTATAGGGTTCAGTGTACTGATTGATATACAATATGAAATGCTTACATTGAACTGACTAATACATCCATCACCTCGCTTACTTAGATGATCATATATCTTTTTACAACAAAGACATTTGCACTGAAATTTTTATTACAGCCCAATTCATAATTACCAAGACATGGAAAGAGCCCAAGTGCCCATCAGCCCATGAATGGGTTAACAAATTGTGGTATATGTACACCATGGAATACTGTGCAGCCAGGAATCCTATTTAGTTTCCATTCTGTATTGATTTTCTTCTACTTCACTGGCTTTCTTGTGTTATTTCTTTTAATCTCCCAGCCTTTGAAAACTAAAAATGCCTCTGGGCTTAGTCCTTGGCCCATTTCTCCATCTATAATAGCTCCCTTGGAGAACTTGTAGAACCTTGTGGTTTAAATATTGAGCTGACAACTCCAAAATTTATATCTCCAGATCTTTTCCCTTAACCACACTCTTGAATATCTGACTGTCTATGTGACCATTTGCAATTGAATCACAAAACTTTCATTTTTTTAACCTTAGCTCCTGATTGTACCCAAAGCCTGGTCCCCTCCTTAAGAATTTTTTCTCATCTCAGATAAATGTAGCTGCTCACGCCAAAACTAGAGTCACCTGTGACTCCTCTTTTAATTTCACATCCCAAATGTAATCTATTAGTAAATCCTATTGGTTCATTTTCAAGACACATCTAGATTCTGATTGCTATAACCACCATTATCACACTGATCCAAGCCACCACCAGGTTGAACTCAGGTAATTGCAATAGCTTCCTGTGTCAGTCATGACATGTGCTACAAAAAGCAACTCTGAAAGTTCCCTGGTTTAGTGCAATAAATGTGTTATTTGCTCACATGGCAGTGAGTGAATGAAGGAGCTTGGATCCACACAGCCACTCAGGAACCCAGGATTCTTCTGCCTAGTGGCATTAACTCTCTGTTGGATTCTCTGCATCCAGCATAGAGCGTGCATGAGTTTTCTCCTGGGCCTGGATTGCCATTGTAATTTGGGGGACTAGTAATGTGCTCACTGATAAAGTGATATTTGAGGCAAGATACGGACACAGTGAGGCAGAAAGCCATGCAGCTATCTAGAGAAAACTATTCAGAGGTTCCATAGTCAGAGACAGCAAGTGCAAAGGCCCTGCGGTGGATGTTAGTGGTTAGTTAGTAGTAGCGATGTTACTCTACTATTTGCTTTTGGCCAGAAGTCACTTACATGGTCCTATCTAGCAAGAGAAACTGGGAAACAGTTATGAATTAAGAGAGCAAATAAAATTATTTGATGAACACATAGCAAGAATGGTTATCCTATGGAAATGTAAACATGCGATTGTTATATTGCTTAAAAAGTCCTAAGGGTTTCCTTCTCAGGAAAATAAAAACCTCTGAATCTATATACAGTGGGCTGTGATGCCCTATATAATCTGGCTACTGCTGGTTCTTTGACTTTCATTTGCTACTGTTCTTCCCCTTGTTAATTCATCTCTAGTCACACTGTCGTCTTTGAGGGTCCTTGAACATGTTGGGCATGCTTGCTTTGCTGTGTCTCTGGCTACAGAACCTTTGAATGGTTTTCTCTTGATAGCTGCATGGCTTTCTGATTCTCTGTGTCCATATCTTGCTTCAAATATCACTTTAGCACATTCCTGTTCACCCAAATTAAAATGGCAATCATCAGTCCCAGTAATACTTATCCTGGAGTTTGTTCATGTGTTCACTGCTGTATCCTCAGCCTTAGGAATAGTGCCTGGCACTTAGTAGGTTATCAATTATAACTATGCGTATGATTAAAACTTATGCAAGCAGAGTAATAGTGACACTTTGTCAGATGAATGAATTCTTCATGTCTATGGATTTTAAAATCAAACTAGGAAGAAAGACAAATGTGACATCTCACTACAATTCAAAGATGTTAAGAGTTGTAGAAACAAGGAAAAGACTGCACTGTTCTGCCTGGATGCCCTGAGACATCACAATGTGGACAATGTTTATTTGGGCATTGAAGAATGAGTAGGAGTTTTCTAGGTCTTGAAGAAAGTCATTTTAGGGAGAAAAATAGAAACAAAGGCTTGATAGCAGGTGTATTGTGACATTTGGGGAAACAACTGAAGAATCTGAGGGGTTTGGAGAGGGATATGTGGGCATGTTTCATGGTGAAATTAACCTAAATCTTATATCCATATTGAATTATTTTTTGTTAGTGGTAAGAGGGCGATGTTTCATTCTTCTGCATGTGGCTGTCTGATTTTCTTAGGACCATTTATTGAAGAGGGCTTCTTTCACCTAGTGCATGCTCCTGTCTGCTTTGTCAAAGATCCATCAGTAGATTGTTTTACGTTTGGGTACTCTGTTCTATTCCATTGCTCTGTGTCTCTATTTTTATACCAATACTATGCTGTTGTAGTAGCCTATTAATGTGATGTCTCCAGATTTGTTCTTTTTGTTTAAGGTTGCTTTTGCTACTCAGCTTCTTTTCTGCTTCCAAACAAAGCATAGACTTATTTTTAAGTTAGGCTAAAAGTTAGGTTAGTCCAAATAACAAACATTTTAACAAATGTCTAACATTTTAACAAATTTGAATTTTACTCTGGCATCAGTGGAGAAACTTTACAGTACTTAGTAAGTAGGGTTATGATGAGTACAGGTGTGTATGTAGGAAAGATAAACTCCGTGAAGGACATAAGAACACTGAAGGGCCAATGTTGGGGAACTAAGGTGGAAGGCTATTCTGATAGTCTGTGTTAGAGACGATGAATATCTGGTCTAAGATATTCAACAAGGGCTCATCTATCCTTATCATTAGATTAGGATACATCTAATCAGTCATGAAGCTATTGCCCAAATTGCTTGAACGTCTTTATGTGAGGAAGCAAGTATCCAATGTATTCAATACTAATACGAAGCCAGTAGATGAAGTAATACATGTCCACACAAGAGAAAATTTAATTTAATTCAAGTTGTGGGGAGGGAGGATGAGGGAAGAGGGATTGGTGTGCTCCCACCTAATGAGCAGAATGTAAGTGTATATGGCACACCTCCTGGGTGAGGGGCATGACCACAAGGACATTACCTAACAAATGCAAACATTATATATTAATCATTTATACCCTCATATTAATCTGAAATTGAAAAGAAGAACTTCGGGATCATTGAAATCATTGCCTTTGGTGTAAGGTACGCATTATATACTTCTCCATATGTGTGAAACTGTTTCTAATGCTTTCCATGGCCATTAGAGCAAAATCTTCAAAGTCTGAATCTCCAGCATCTTCTTCATTAGATATGATTGAAGAAGAAGAACTTTTGTGAGCAAAAGAAGACATGGTTATTTACACGACTAAATGTTGCCCAATTGTTTGATTTTGAATCTGATCCTTGATTCATCACGGCTATTCAACCTTTCTCCAATGAACTCCATGATCTACAAATTGGCTTGATTCTGTGCAGTTTAAAAATATTTATTGAATACTCAAGATGCTCACATTGTAAGGTACTACAAGGCCTACAAACATGACTAATATACAGAGAAAAGCATTTAAGCCACAGTCCCTAATAAGACAATAGAAACCTACAGGCCTTGAAGATCATCCTCATGATAGGATACTTCTCTGGCAGTTAGCCATTTGTGCATAGATTAACTTTATAAATCAGAATGGAATCATTTCCAAAAGATGACCTTTTTTGTTCTGTTTTTAAATGTCCTGCATTTTAGCAGCCGTGTGATACTGATATGGTAAGTTGCACATGTACTTCTGTCCTGGCTAAGTTACAGGGCTGATGAGTAATGAGGCTTCCACCCAGTAAATACCAAGGAACCCACACTGTCCTTCAGTTTACAACTGAAATAATAGGCTTATCATCCCTCTAGAGTCCAGAAAAAGCTTTGTTACAAATGTTTTAATGATAGAAGCTGTTTCCTACTAATAATTTTCTCATTTAACATGTGCCTACATTAACAGCGAAGAAATTTAAAAGCCCAACTTTACCAGGAACGGCACATTTGAAAAATCCTTTGCTGTTACAGTCATAAATACAATGTCCTTTCTTAGCCCTGGGGGAGTTGGTGATCTAACGTATCTGAGCCTGCTTTGTAATCCCACTCTGAGTTCATTTCACACTGAGTAGAGCTTGGTAGAATATCCTCGACTAAATTCTGAGCACTGATGGTATTTCATTTTTATGGATGTTCTTAGCTTCACTGGACTTAGAAATAGCCTTGTTCAAGGAGTGTATAACAGTCTTCTCCCAGCCTTCTCGACCATTCTCAGCGTCAGCGTTTGGTTCTCATTCTCTCTTTGGCTTTCCCAGCAGAAGCTGGGTACTCTGAAATAAGACACTTCCTCTGGACTCTTGACCTTAGCAGTCTTCACTGCCATGTAGTGGACAGCTGCAGATGTTTCTCTCTTCTCTTTATTTTTGTATCATTACATTGAAGAGGCTTTGCATCCTTCTGGGCATTCACTTTTGGTTTTATTTGGAAGGAAATTAAATGGTTGAAAAAGTTGAGCAAAGCATTTCTCCCATGGTTGTAAGACTGCTAAAGACGTAGGACCATGTAGGAGGAATACTTGCATCATTTTGAAGTAGAGTCTGAACAAATAAAAAGTACTCTCCGTAGAAAAATGACATAGCAAACTCATTGATAGCTGTTACGTTGGAGAAATGCTATAGTTTTATATTCTGTCTTGAGAGGACTATTGATGTTTCCAATGGAAGAGGTAATATCATAGGAGCAGTCATGGTATGGAAGGTGGTTAAATCCCAGTAGGGGTTGGTCCAGGATTCAGGCAGTTATGTTGAATGAAAAGATTGAAGAAAATAAATCTGAAAGGGTTTGTTAAAAAAGCAAGTGATCTAGCACTCTGGGAGGCTTAGGCATGCAGATTGCTTGGGCTCAGGTGTTTGGGACCAACATGAGTAAGAGTGAAACCCATCTCTAAAAATAGCCGGGCGTTATGGTGGGCACCTGTAGTCCCAGCTACTAGGGAAGCTAAAGCAAGAGGATCACTTGAGCCCAAGAGTTTGAGGTTGTCGTGAGCTGTGACTCAACAGCACTCTACCCAGGGCGACAAAGAGACTGTGTCTGAAAAAAACGGCAGTGATCCTATTGACTAAGTGTTCCCAGATAGTTTTTCAATAGCCAATAATGGCAAAAAAGTGTTTATAGAATTATCCACGTAAGATTTCCATAACATACAACACATTCCAAATGTTCTATTTATGAACTGCTGTACAAAGCAGAGTCTGCTGTATGGTATGTGCTTCATGAAGTATTTAGCATGAATAATTTATAGGTGATATTTACAGAGCACTTACTATGAGCCAGGTACTTTTCTAAGCACTGGAAATGTAGGGGACTATAGCAGTACATGAATAAAATAGTTGGATTTTACTGGGGATTCTTGGACTTCTCTCCACTAGGATTTAAAAGCATTAAGCCATAGGCGCCTCTCCAAAAGTCAATGTGTTGGACTCTGATACTCCTCAAAAGTGTGAGTGGGCATGTTTTACAGTGCCCATGCTGAAATTATTTTCAGTCAAGGTTGTAGATGGGTATTAGCCTTTACACATTTCCCAGCCAAAGTGGTTTCAAGACTACATCTATGTAGTCATTTCTGAATTTTTTGATGAACATTTTTGACTATAACAGAAATTGGAAAGAGATGAGATGGCCATAAATGTGAATAGAATTGTTCTGTAACTCTGATAGAAGCCTTGCTGATTCCTCAGTCTCAGCATGAAATCAATCCAAAGCCACCACATGAGGACGACTTGATCCCCGGCTACAGGTGCTTTTTGGAGTTTCCTTTCCTTCTAAAGAAGACTTTCAGGCATGTTTCTACAATTACACAGAAATATGCCCAATTTTTCACCCGCAAACCAAGTGCTTAAAGAAAATGGCGTGTCTTCACTCTGAGGTGCTCGCCAGAGTTGGGTCTGGATTTTTGCGAGTTTTTCTCTCAAAAGAGAGATAAAGACAATTCATGTTTGAGAATCACAGTCTAAGGTTCTTTCCAACCAATGTTGGCATAAGTGAGTTGAACATATGCAGAGACGCTAAGTCCTTGGTCTTCTCTCTCCCATTGGAGGGACAGGTGTGGGCTCAAAAAAGTCTGTGAAACTGTGTCCAAGGAGTAACTTTACCGTTCATTTTCTGAGATCTGAATTATTACTATATCAGATCCCAAGAAGGTTGGAACGATTTTTTTAGATGATGTTCATCTGCTAGAGAAATTCACTCAAAGAATACAACATAT
Organism: Perodicticus potto; assembly: GCA_963574655.1. Lineage (NCBI taxonomy): Eukaryota > Metazoa > Chordata > Mammalia > Primates > Lorisidae > Perodicticus > Perodicticus potto. The sequence goes on along the minus strand of CAUYRH010069337.1, from coordinate 70,094 downwards.
GTCTTAAACTTTTTGTTTTTAGAAGATTGTTATTGTTTTAAAAGGATACATAGAATAGATTGTTATTGAAAATACTACATTTAACAGCATTCATTGGCTGTTAAAATATTCTTAATGAAGTAACTGATGGGAAACTTTTTTCTTCTGAAAATGAGAAGCACAGTGAGGTACTGTTCATTTTCTTTATTTACTCTTTCTTTATTCATTTTTTTTTTTTTTTTTGCAGTTTTGGCTGGGGCCAAGCTCAAACCTGCCATCCCCGGTATATGGGGCCGGTGCCCGACTCCTTGAGCCACAGGCGCCGCCCTCTTTATTCATTTTCATGAATAATTGTATTACTTTTTTTATGGGAAGCCAAATACTGGATTTCATGTTTGGCTGATTTTATATCAAGGCATTATATATATACAATTTCTTTAAAAGACTAGTATTTTTATAAAGGAAGTATACCATTTCAAATTCCTTAAAAAATATATATTTTAAAGATTGCCATGGAAATTGTAAGATTGTGGAAAAATACCTATTTGGTTTGCTTTCTTTTTTCTTTGACTTTGAAGCTGCATATTGACTTTATGGTGAGGCTACGTAACTCTGATATTTACCAAGGGATAATATAAGGATGAGTCATTTTATATCTTTGAAAATATGAAATCTTTGTCATTTTCTCATTTTCTATAGAGCCCACTCCAAATAGGGCCTTCTTTCTATAATTCTACAAATGTTTCTCACCCATTTTCTCTATGGGGCTAAATCCAGTGGTCAATTCTCAGTCCTCATCTTAGTTGTCTGAGCAGCAATTAAATCTGTGTCTACAAAATTAATCACCAAGATATCATTTCCCCTTTTGTCCCCTCAGACTTGGGGTCTCATTTTTCTGCCCAGGCTGGACTGCCCTGGTGCTATGATAGCTCACCTAGAACTCCTAAGCTCAAAGGATCCACTTGCTTCAGCCTCCTGAGTAAATGGGACTAGAGTCATGAGCCAACATACCAAGCTAATTTTTTTTTTAATACAGGGTCTTACTTGCTGTGTTGCCTGGGCTGGTCTTGAACTCCTGGCCTCAAGTTATCCTCTTGCCTCAGCCTTCCAAAAAGCTGGGATCCTCTTTTGTTTTCTGTCTACCACATTGGACTGCTGGTTGTCTGAAATCCTATTCAGCTTTCTGACCTCAACTATTAGAGTCGTCTATAGTATATTCTTTGGGTCCTTTCTCTGTTCACATTCACTCTCTTGATTATCTTACCTTGACGTAGAGATTTGACTATCAAGAGTTATCGATCTTTCCTTTAAGTGTCATACTTCAATAACAGAACATCCTATCATCTCTATCTTCAAAATATACACTAATTTTGAGCTATCAGCTAAGTATTCTTAGTCCTACGTGGTCTATTGTAGTCAGTTTTTAATCGTGTCTCTTGTTTTCTCCTCTTGCTCTCCATCCTAGCCCCAGAGTTAGCATATGCATGTACTTTTACTCAGGATGCAACCAAACTGCTTAGTATGGCATGTAACATCCTCTATGAAACCTTGAGCTATTTCTCTACCTGCATCTCTTAGCAATCTTGGCTTCACTCATGGTACTTCAGCCGTGCTTGTTTCCTTGTGATAGCCTCAATCATGCCAAGTCCTCTGGGGCCATGGCACATAGGGTAGTCTCTTAGCTGTCACTTCATCCAGTGACATCTGATCAGAGAGTCCTTCCCTGCCCATCATTCACAAGCATGGGATCTGCCAGCCTTTTCACAACTCATCTTCTTAACTCACCTTTATTTTCTTTAGAATGCATATCATTGTTAATTATCTTATTGATTCAAATAATTAATGGCTATTTTCCCCCAGAAGGATGTAGGCTCCGTAATAGCAGGGATGTTGCCTTTTTGGTTGAAAGTTTTATCCTCAGTGTTGGAAGAGTGCCTGACCCCTGTATACTAGGTGCGCAACAAATACTTTCTTCAATGAATGAAAGAAATAATGAGTTTTAGTGTGTCATATGGAAGAGTTTGCTTTTCTTACGTATAATCTATAAAATGCTGGTTGTGGCTACATGATTAATCAGCTCTATCATGCGCCACCCTGGGCAATCTGTCTTTCTCCACTGAGCTCATGCTGAGGTAATGGAAGCCTCATTCTAAGTGCTTTTTGCTAGAAGAGTCTCTTCTTGCTTGGAGTTCTGGAAACTGATCACCGCTGCTGAGAGACGTGATTACTGTGTAGTTTCCTCAGCAACATCAACGATCTCCCCTACTCTGACAATAATGGTTCAGGGAGTGAACAAAAGAGGTACTCTTTGATCACTTCACAAGAGCAGAATTTATTTTCAACTCCAAATTATTTTCTGGCATTCTAATTATGTTGAATTACTGTTTTGTTATTTTATGAGGGGGATGCTAGGGGAAAGTATTCAAACTGCCATAAAGTAAAGATATCTTGAGAATGTTTCCACTGTGGGAAAATTGGTCAAATATGACTTTGGAGTCAATATTTTTATTGGCTATTCAGCGCTTATCAAAATGGCTTGCTCCCCAAATAAAATGTCAATCAGAGGGATATATTTTCTTGGTAGAAATTCAGGATTACGTAGGATTTTTTTGATGTGTATCTCTTCAAGTTGTAGTTTGACAGAAGTGAAATTGAATCTGCCATTTTCAGATGAATCCTGAGGGTAGAGAAATTATAAATAATTTTTAATATTTGATAAAGATAAGTTCTTCCCTAGCGGTGAATGCACAGTCAAATATATAATTTAAAAGCCTATTTGAGAAAAGAATTGCTTTCAGTAAAAGATACCATTAAAGCTAATGGCAGAAAACTCATAATGGAATAAATATTATAATAGAAAAGTGATTACAATTCTCCAAACGAATGTTATAAATTACAAAATCAGTGACAAATTAATGCCATCTGCTATTGCTTTCATGGAAATATTCCATGTTTAGTGGGCAAAGTATTTGTTAAACTTTTTATGTAGTATGATAAAATGTGTTAGGTTAGAATGGCCAAAATATGTATTATCACATGAGACATTTTTTTAAAGAGTAAAAAGAGTAGTTAGTTACAAAAGGAAATGTGCAACTGACCATATTATTATAACACTGTTAAAGGTAGTGTTTAAAACTATGTTGTTATCAATTTATAATAGCTCTAAAATTAATAAAAATTGGAAGAAAAAAGTCTAAACATCCTTGTACATAAATTGTATTTATTTTCTGTGTTGTTTTTTTCCAGTTCTTACCTAAATCCATACATATTTTAACAGACATAACCATAAGGTACATACATTTTCATATCTGATTTTCACTTAAAATCACATGTATTTTCATATCTTGTAACATAGTCTTTATGAATATCATTGTTAATGATGACTTCCTATTTTCAATGGCTTACTGTTATTTGCCTAATTGCTTTTTAAATGTTGGACTGGGTCACATTCTGTTTGATTTCTGAGTAGGCACTTACAATATTTGGTTGTAATAAATAACTCTCTCTGTGATATGATTGGAGTAATGATGAAAAAGACTTCTTGTTTCAAAACTTCCATGTTATATTATTCATCATCATACCTTGGCTTAGATATCATACCTTGCCTTAGCATATCAGTTTTACCCAAAATTTAAAAATAAACATTTTGAACAGAATAGACGTGAAGATAGGGGCCACATCTAGACTTAACCTGGGAGGCCAAATCTGGTGGGTTGACATTGAAAAGGAATGTTGAGTGAAAATGGACAGGGATATTATTTTCATTTCAACCATTAGTGATACTATACATTAAAAATAAATCCTAATAATTACACATTGGTGAATTATTATGATAAATTACACATCCATATGATAGATAAAATCAACGACTTTTGGATCTATATTCATTGATTTAGACATAGGTTCACAATATGTTGACAAATAAAATAAAGCTACAAAAATCTAAAAACAAAAAAAAAAGAAACTGGAGACCCCTGGAGGTCAGACAAAACACCTCATTTGTCATAAAAAATTTGTTATTGGATGAGGTACAAAAATTGTACAATTTATATGGGGTTTGGTTTTGTAAAAATGTAGAGAGAATTTATAAATTTTTGAATTGAAAGAAGTTTCAGAAGATGTTATTGATAGAAAAGTAACACATTTACTTGATCAGAACGCAAGTGTGACTGTCGTTAACAGTGGTTCACATCAGTCAAATCAGAACCACTTTGTCAGTTCTGTTGTTTGAACTACATCATGAAAAAAAAAAAGAAAAAGCCTCTCTAGTGACAGCAAGGTTTTGAACACGGATTTGTTTTTTTCAGACTCTTTCCCAGTCCAAGTGACCAGGACATCCTTGGAATGAGGGCTCATCTAGATTTTAAGGCAATATATAAGCAGCAGTTAAATCATCTTTTTTTCTACAAGTGGCTGCATTGCCATTTAAAAGCTAATTTTTATTCAGCTAAGTCCTCCTGTGGCCATTTATGACCAAAATGAAAATATTCGATTTTAAGGATTTAATTGGAGTAGTGACGCAAATTGTAAATTACATCAATTGTAAATTAAGTGCATGAATAGAGCAATAATTATGTCCATTTAGTCATTCTTGTAACAATATTTTTTAAACTCTTTGTATGTGTCGGGCAGTATTTTAGGGGATATAGTGGTAAATAAAACAAAATTCTCACCCTCATGGAACTTATATTCTAGTGGAGTGAGGTAGACAGCAAGCAAGGAAACAAATACACAAAATTTCTACTTTTTATATGCACAGTAATAGAACCAAACAAAATTATAAACACTGTAAATGGACGTGTTTTGTATAGGGTCATCATAGAAGGTCTTCTCAAGTCTTAGATATTTGAATCAAGACCTCAAGGGAGGGAGGGAACAAACCAAAAGTTATGCAGGAGAGAAATTTCCAGATAAAGGAGTAGCATGTGCCAAGGTGGAAATATTCTGAGCATCGTCTGGGGAAAGCTATGAAGAAGGTGGGGCTGGTGCAGAATGGTTGGGGTCAGGAATGGCCTAATCCCCCTGTCTCGGCCTCCCAGAGTGCTAGGATTACAGGCATGAGCCAAAGTGCCTGGACAAGTTTCAAATTTTTGAATCATATTTTGTGTTGAATCTCTTGATTGATGGAAATAAGATGGAGAGCATGAGTGTTTCAGCTTTGAAATGTTAAAAAGAAAAATTTCTTGTTCATCTATTATTTATGGTAATTAAAACTAATGTGGATAAAGTAGGAATACATGCATATACATTCTAATAATCATCTGTCTATCTTCTTATCTGCCTATCACAACAAGAATTAATGTAAACTACTTTTGTGTCCTTGTTATGCACTAAGTGTAGTTGTTTGTTCACTTATGGCTGCTACTGTGTCATCAAGTGTAGAAAGTGGTGAATAAAATTTTGGTCTCTGAAATCCACAGATGGAGCAGAATTCACTTCCTCACTTATTTGATGAGTAACTTGGTCCTTAAACTCTTTCAGCATTCATTGTTAATGTGCAGAAATGCAAATGATTTTTGGTTGAGTTTTTTTTTTTGTTTTCTTTCTTCACATTATATCTCTCAAACTCCTTTAAAATTAGGGTTCTAAAGAGCATGGTTTGGGAAATACTGCCCAAAAGTATGTAGGTGTTGTTGTTGTTATTGCTCTTGCAGAGATCTTCTCTTCAATTTACTTACTTTTTCACATCATTCGGAAAACTTTGTTTTTGTCATTTTTAATATCTATGGTCAATCATGTTCTGACTTATTTTGAAGGAAAAAAGCTCTTAGAATATTTGAATGATATCACAGTTAAATAAGAGTTGATTGATTCTCCTACCCAAACTCCTTCTTTACTTACGTTTCACTGAATTAAAGCTGAAATTTGAGTTTTATTGCATGTGAACTGTGTCACTTTGCACCTAAGCTTTCTAACCTGTAAGGCATAGTTCAAAAACAACAACAACAACAAAAACCTGCATTAATTTTTGTTATAATCAAAGGAGATAATATAATTCCAGGAAGTGTTTTGGATTAAAAATGAAGAATGTGGGTTGTATTTAGACTTTGCTATTGATTCTATGTATTCCAAGCTAAACTATTTAAACTTGCAAAAATTTTACTTCCTCATTCATAGTAAAGAAATATACGCAAGTGGTAAGGTCTACCTTTCATACTGTTCATTTATTTGTATTATTTAGAGTTGGCAGTGAAAGGACCAATGTGACGCCATTTTGTTAACAGACTCCATTTTCCAGGTCGTTGTGTAATTTGCTGTGTAATGGTAGTTTTGCAAATTTTGGTTCCTTGCTTCAGTTCCCCTGACCACCCCCATCGGTTGAACAATACCTGCCCCTTCCTGATTAGCGATCACCCACCCGTTTAGGGCACCACCGAGGTATCCAATCAGCAAGTGGCAAGACACCTGGACTCATCCTTACTCCACCCTTCCCTTATCCCACTCCCCCCTCCCCCCTCCCAATTTCCTTTCTGTACTCTATAAGAATACCTCAGCCCAACCCCTCGGGGCCGCTTAGACCTGTCCGCCATTTTGACGGAACTGAGGGCCCGAGCTTAAGCTTATAATAAACTTCACCCTTTGTTTTTGAAAAAAAAAAAAAAAGAGAGAGAGAGGGCTTTGTAATTCCCCAAATGAAAAATCATGTTACACTCATCCATCCACATGCCCACCCACTTATCCATCTATCCACTTATCTATCTAATCATCTACTCACACATCCATCCATCCATCTACCCATTGATCCACTATCCATCATGATCTATCCACTCACCCATCCATCCATCCATCCACCCACCCATTTACTCCTCCATTTATCCAGCTATATACAATCTGTCATCCACCCATCCATTCCATCCATCCATCTTTCTATCATTGAATCCTATCTATCATCCATCCACTTATCCATCCATCCATCTCTCCACTCACCCATACATTTGGCTGTATACTAGCCATCAAACACCCAACCACTCATCCATCCATCCATTGGGTGGACAGTGATCCATCATATATTTGTCCACTCATTAATCCATCCATTGATCTACACACTTATCCATCTAGCCACTCATCCATCACCTATCATATACACTTCCCAGTGACTTATCCATCCATTCATATTCTGTCCACCCATTCATCTACTCATCCATCCACCCATCCATCCATTCATTCACCTATCCATCAATCCATCCACTCATCCATCTATATACTGCCCACTCACCCCATCCATCCATAGCTATCCATCCACCCCCCATTCACTCCTCCATCACCCTTCTATCTTTCAATCCACTATCCACTATCCATCCGTCCATCATTCGTCAATTCACTTACCCATCTGTATACTGCCCACTCATCCTGTCCATCCATCCATAGCTATCCATCCAACCCCCCATTCACTCCTCCATCACCCTTCTATCCATCAATCCACAATCCACTGTTCATCCATCCATTCATCATCTGTCCATTCACTCATCCATCTATATACTGCCCACTCACCCTGTCCATCCATCCACAGCTATCCACCCGCCCCACCATTCACTCCTCCATCACCCTTCTATCCATCAATCCACTCATCCATCTATATACTGCCCACTCACTCCATCCATAGCTATCTATCCACACTCCATTCACTCCTTACCCTTCTATTCATCAATCCACTATCCGCTATCTATCCATCCATCCACCCATCCAGCATCTGTCCTTTCACTCATCCATCTATATAGTGCCCACTCACCCTGTCCATCCATCCATAGCTATCCACTCAGCCCACCATTCACTCCACCATCACCCTTCTATCCATCAATCCACTATGCACCACCCATCCATCTATCCATCAGTCCATCTTTCACCCAGCCACCGTTCATACATACATGCATTTATGCTTCTTCCTACCTATCTATCAGCCTATCTATCTGCCCATCCAACCATTCATCCATCCAAACTTCTATTGAGAAACCATATTTTTTTAAAAAATAGAGTTAATATTTCCCTAAAATACTTCATAAAACCTTAAAAATCTAATATGTGCCTAAAATATTTATAATTTATGAGCCTGAAAAAGTAACAAATTATTAACAGAATAAGTTCGAGAATGTTAATGTAATGTTTACAAGGTTATGTTACCTCAGCATCATGACACTCCCATCCTCACACTTAGGACATCAGGCAGGGAATTAGCCGTAAGTACCTGTGCTGTGATTATAAGCAGCTGCTTCTGATTACAATCGATGAATTGCTAATCTGCTCTCTGCTAGGAACAGTTGGACTCCATCCATTATTCATTGTTGATGTGGTGACCCTGTTTAGAATTGGACTCTAAGGCTCCCTGATGTTTGCACCCTAAAGGATATTTTGGTTTGGAAGTTGGGTTGCTGAGACCCCTATCATCCAAGGCTACTGGTTAGAACTCAGGTCCATATGAACAGGTAAGGACTGGATAAGTTTTTGGATGTTTTTTCACTCACTAGCTAGCATTCCTTAGAATTTTCCAAAGGTGTGATGTCTAGTCCATCCTAAACACCTAGGGAGGGATTTGACGTCCTGAGACTTAGGTTTTGATTGCATTGAGCTTTTCCTTAAGAATGGAAATGCTCAAATAATTCCCACATCCTGACCAGCTTGGGTCTCTATAGGGAGCTTCCAGGTGAGGATTGATGGGTCCCTTGGGTCCTTCACTTTTCAGCTTCCTTGCTGGGGTTGGGGGTGGGGCAGAGGGGAAGTCAGAAGAGGTTTTCTGTGCTATGGGTAAGGAGCCCCCAGAACCAGGAGGCAGCATGGTAGCGTCTGCATCCTGAGCTCCACCGTGAAGGAGAGTGTCCATCGCTGGGGTTTGTGCATCCCCTCCTGGTGGCTGTACTTAACACAGAAGCTGACCCAGTTCTCTTCCTGTCACAGGTAGGGGCTCAGTGTGGGGACGTATTGTTGCAGAGTCATGAGAGGGTCTGTGCCTTTGCATTTGGGGCCTTGGCCAGCAAGTCCACCTTGAAACATCAAGGTCAGGGAACCTCCAACTGTGACCCTCCTGTTCTAACAGACGACAGCTGTGTGCTGCTGGTGGGCTCTCTGTTCTGGCACAGCGCAAAGACCACGGCTGATGCTCAGGGATTCTTTATGCCTCAAGGAGGCCACACAGGGCCCTGGAAGAGCTCTTTGGTGGAAGCTTTGGGTCACAGGTAACTGAGCCTCCCATGAAGCAGAGAATGGGGGCTGCTGCATTCTGGAGGCATGAGGATGAGGTTGGGCTCAGTGGGAACCTGGTGAAGCCAAGCACACTTCTAGGGCACTGGATATTGGCAAGCAGGGGTTTGAGTGTGAAGGGGGGATGCTACACTCTGGTAGCCCCCTGCACACAAGCATGTGCTTCTAATAACTGGGCAGAGAGCAACACAGGAAGAGAACAGGCGACCTGTGATTCCAGTGGGGCAGAGCCCTTTCCACTGTCAGAGCGAGTGATGGTCAGTGGAGACAAAAATGCTGCATAACAAAGCCAAAAGTGGCTCTGGAGGCCACACAAGCAGCAGAACATCAGGTGCCACATCCACACCAGGCCCAGGTTACTGGGGACAAGGTGAGGGCAGTGGGGTGGGGGCAATGGGGGGGCAGTGATCAGTCCTGGACAGACCTCGCCCCTACCTCCAAGCCATGTGGCCCAGGGAAAACAAGGATTATTCACCATGCCAGGCCTCTGGTCCTCCTCGTTTTCCTTAGAAACTCTGGTCTTTGGCTGGGCAGGTGACTACCCTGAATAAAGGCTCTACTTCCCAGCTTCTCTAGCAGCTGGGTATGTGGTGTGGTCCAGCCACAGCAGTGTGAGAGAATGGGACTCTGCTTCCTGGAAGAAACACACACTGAAGACACGAGCCCTGCTGCAGCTCTTCCCCCTCCATGGGTGGAATGTGAACTTGATGATGGGAGCTCCAGCAGCCATCCAGGACCATGAGGGGGGTCTTGTGCTGGCAGCAATGAAAGAAGCAGGTCCCACCGGCAAGTCCATCTGCAGCCCCTCGGGAGCCATGCCGTCTTGGGCTGCCCCCTCCAGTGTAGGGGCAGGAAATGAAAATACACTTCTAGCTTGTTTAATCCACTATTACTTTTGGATTTTCTGTCACACTCAATCTCACTAATCCTGACTAATACACACAAGTTCACCAGTGAATAGATTATCCTCTCAAATACATCAGAACACCGAGGCCATTTCTGGGTCACACACCTCTGAACGTGACGGCGCGTACGTCAACAGGACCAAGTCAGATGTGGCGCTGGGAGGCCCCTCCTTCATGCCCATCTGCACTTGCATCTAACCTGGGGCCCGCACATGATTACTGCCCACACAGACCCTGGGTCAGCCTCTGCTGATCTGCACAGTGGGAGGGGAGGGCCAGACCCAGCGCCTGACCCAGGCACTGCTCTGGGTGACACTAGGTTCTGGGAAGCAGGACGGCGGCACTGCTGGACGGGAGATGTAGGGGGTCTCCTGCATGCTGGGTCAGCATGTCCTGGGGGACACAGCCCCTCCTTCCTGGTCAGGTCCGTGTTTCCAGGGAAGTACTGGAGACATGCTGGGTATGTGTGGAGCCATACTGGGGGACAGGGGCAGTGAGATCACTCCTGCCCAGGTCACTTCTCACCCTGAGGCACTGAGCAGAGGACAGGATGATGAGAGGAATGCTGGGAGCACCGCAGAGGCCGGGGGCAGGCTCAGGGGGGCAGAGGGCGGTGCTGACCCTTAGTGGAATGTGTGCTCTGCACTAAGTCCCCCCTACCCCCCGCCGAGGGCCGAGGAGGAGTCAGCAGGGGACACGTCTGTGCAGCCCCTGGGCTGAGGGCTAGTCCTTGAGGCAGCCCGGTCACTGTCCCTTGGTCGCACACATGGTCCTCACGATGGGTCCTAGGAAGCAGATGCCATTACTTGTTGGCAAGTCTTTTGCAGCTGGTGGGGTCCAGGTGCCAGAGCTCACAGACATCCAAAGGGGCAGGTGCTGTGACAAAGTGGAGGGGCGTGTTTACTGGTTCTCGCATTTGCTCTGGACGCAGGGATGGGCTGTGGCCGGGCCTGAAGATCACTGATGAAGCCAGGGCGTCCTCTCTGAGCCTGGGGCCTCCGTTGATTGGGAAGCCACTTGTGAAACTGTGATTAATTCCTCAGCCCCTGGGAAGCACCACGGATGTGAAAGGGGATGCAGGACCCACAGACAGACAGACGCCTGGCTTCAGGGCCTGGGCTCCGTTTTAAAACCGTGTTACCAGCGTAATTGGCATTGGGCTGGAGGCTGCATCTCACGCTCGGTTTTATAAACAGGAGGATTATTTCAGACTGATCAGAGGCGACTGCATTTTCAAATTACTCTGCGCTGGGACTGTGCTTCACTCCTTGCTAAGTGGGCTCCTCTGGTACGGTGGCGCTAATCCGTTCTGATCTGTTAAGGACGGCTGCGTTTCTGTAAACTGGAGGCGAATGCTGCTGTCTTCATTTTACATATAAATTTGAGGACAAGGGAGAGATCAGGAAATTTCAGTGGGTTGACTGAGTTTGCAGACGCTCCTGCAATTTCCAAGTTTTGTGCACACTTTCCTTGACTGATAAACACACTCAGCCTCTCCAAAACCCCAGAGATTTACTGAATTTTCTTCAAGGCACCATGAAAATGGTCATTAAAGAAGGAATAAAGAAATTAAGAAACACACAGGAGTTGACCGTGTGGGGAGGTGGGGCTGAGAAGGAGAGAGACACACAGTCTGTCACGGTTTCCAAACACACACGTCTGCCTGGGAATCTGGGGTCCCAGGATGGCTGGGCCCCATCTGTGCATGGGCCCCTCCTTGCAGCAGCAGCAGAGAAGTGCTTGATGAGAGAAGAGTTTGAAGCAATTTCCTGAATGGACAGTGGCACCTGGTCACAGCCACTGGGCACTTTGGGAGGGGGGAGGACAGACACCTCTCTCGCGGTGAGAGGAGGGAGTGTGAGGCCACCATCGGGCCCGTAACTGAGCCGGGCAGTGGGACTCCGGCTTTAACAGTTGGGACAGTGTTGAGGCAAGTATCTGTGCATAATTTACTGTCTCTGATACTTGGATTTCCTTCTAGTTAAAATTCAGGGCTTTGCATTTCCTGTAGTCGAAACCCTTTCTTACATGGAAGGTCTAGCAGTGACAAGTTGCTGGCTCTGTGAGGCAGCTTTGTGGCTTTATGAGTCAAGTCGGCAGACGGTGGGCAGAATGAGGTTGTAATTCCCATCTCTGATTGTACTGGAGGACATCAGAGCTTTAGAGACTCTCGAGGGTCAGCAGGGCCTGGGCTCTCTCCCCGTGCATGCCCGTGTGCTCAGAGATGCACTCCAGCCTTCCTGCTGTCTGGCAGCTCCACCTGAGTTGGTAGAGGAAGTGGGTGCAAGCTGGCAGCACAGGGATCTGGCTCAGCTGCACCCACAGGGAAGTCGGGGGGTGGGGTGGGCAGAGATGAAAATGTGTGGGCTGGAGGCAGGAGTGGGGCTCCATGTCTCACGGAGGGTGAGCAACAGGGCCACGGGACCAGGAGGACTGGACTGGGCCCAGGGTGGGCAGCTCTGATGGGCTGGAAGAAACAATAGAACACACATGCTTGCAGAAACATTCTGGACCAGAGGGAACTTTGAGAGGCTTCGGGCAGACTCAGGCAGACGTGTCACTGTGAAGCCTCGTCTCCGGCAGCTGAGGAAGCATCGCAAACCAGTGTGAAAGTCATGGGCTGTTCAAGAAATGATGGTTGTGGCGGCAAATCTAAGTTTATCCCTTCACACTCCAAAACACTGAGAGGACCACCAGAAATGACCCAGCTAAATTAAAACACTGTCAACCATAAAAACTTGAAAGAACAAAGTCGGGTTTTACTGATCACATGTGCACAAGGACTTCCCAAACATGAAAGCAATTGAGGAAATCTCAAAGCAAAGTATATTTGAATATGCCAAAACTTCCCACTTCTGAACTTCACACAGGGTAACAGACAACGGCAGCAGACCTGCCTGGGGGAATACCTGCCACAAGTGAGACACAAACAGGTGTGGAGAGCACACAGGACTATTGAAGAAAATCCACCTTCCACGGGAAAGGTCAAGATCTGCGCCCAGAACTAGGACAATGAATGATCACCCACAGTACGATGTTTTACTCTACAAGAAATAAAATACTACAAATTGAACCAAGGATAAGGTGCTGTCATCCACCTTAAAGAATCACAAGGACTCAAACTAAGTGTAGTAATGACCCTCAGTGCCATGGAGAGGACGGACTGGTTTGCTGGACTCAGTGGACTATGCCTTTTGACACAGTAGTTAGATTTCTAGGAATGTGTCCTAAAGAAATAATAAGCCACATAGATCAAGTTTATGTACAGGGATACTCAGTGTAACAGTGAAATTCTAGAAACAACCCAAAAGTTTGGCAAGAGTGCATGGGTTGAACAAACAACCATACAACCATATTAAGAAGAATATTTTAAAGACTATTAACAAGGCCAAGCAGGCAAAGTAAAAAGATAAAGCCGTATGTACGTGCATGCACACCCCCTAAAGGAAGGCTAACTAGTGAATAATTCTAGTGGCAGAATTATCAGTGATGTAGATTTTCTTATTCTACACTTTGTAAGTTTCTACACAATGTATTCCATAAATAAAAAAATAAATATTTTAACAAAAATATGATTTCCTGATGATGATACATAAGAAGACTTGAGATCTGTGTTGTGACAGCCTACTGGCCCAGCCCATCTCTACCTCCCTGGGGACTTTAAATGGTGTTGCCAAATCTATGTCTGTGTGCTCAACTGTCCATCCATCCACTCACCATCCATCCATCCACCTACCCACCCATCTGCTCATATACCCTTTCATCCACTTGCCTATCTGTTCAATCATCCACCCGCTCATCCATATACACAGTCCATCTGTCCATCCACCCACCCATCCATCCATCCATCCATCCATCCATATAACTCTCCATCCATCCATCCATCCTTCCACCTACCCCCTCACCTATCCATCAATTCTGTAAGTGGAACCTACCCATCCATATAACTCTCCATCCATCCATCCATCCATCCATCCATCTATCCATCCATTCATATAATTCTCCATCCATCCATCCATCCATTCATATAACTCTCCATCCATGCATCCATCCATCTATCCATTCATCCATCTATATAACTCCCATTCATCCATCCATCCATCCATCCATCCATATAACTCCCACCCATCCATCCATTCATATAACTCCCATCAATCCATCCATCCATGTAACTCCCATCCATCCATTCATATACCTCTCCATCCATGCATCCATTCATCTATCCATCCATCCATCCATATAACTCCCATCCATCCATATAACTCTCCATCCATCCATCCATCCATTCACATAACTCTCCATCCATCCATCCATCTATCCATCCATCCATCCATCCTTCCATCCATATAACTCCCCATCCATCCATCCTTGCATCTACCTACCCACCACCCATCTGCCCACCCACCCCTAACTCACCTATCTGTTCAATCATCCATCCACTTACCCATCCATACTCTGTCCATCCATGCATCCATCCATCTGACCTACCGAATGCACTTTTATCTATGGTGTACTGGGGGCCAGGCTTTGGAGTTTAGGGATGGTGAGGGCATAATTTGTCATGGGGGTGTGGAGTCTGGTGGAGACAGTGGAGTGAGTAGACCATTTCCTCCTCACATGGGTCACAGGAGATGGCTCTGCAAAGGCTGCCATTGGAACACAGACCCAGGCACACACTCCAGGGAGGGCACTGACTCACCCTGCCATACAATCCGTGCCAGGCACCCCCAGGAACACCCCCAAGCCTGGCTGTGTCCTTTGGGTTTACGCCTCTCTTGCCCTTTGCATGTGTTCTCGGAACTCCCACAGCAGCTGGAGGTGTCACCCTGTGAAGCGGTGACACCTCTGGTGTGGTTCTCCTGCTTGTGTGGACACATGCCTGTCTCACCCACGACACCCGGAGCCTCTGCCCTGGGACTGACCCTGTGCACCTTACACATCCAGGGCTCAAAGGGGATGGTGAGCAGCCAGTGAATGTCTGCTTGCCCATGGAGGGAGCAGAGTCACACCACTTCTCGGAGGGGCATCCTCCTCCACCATCTGTGCAAATTGTTCTTGGCTTCCATGGAGCAGCCAAGGTTTTAATTTCTTCACGCAGTCACTGCTGTTGCCACCACCCTTTCTGATCACTTCCTACTCCAGAGCCGATAACTTGCATTTGGCACAAGATAGACCAGCACTTACTGTACTTCAGTTATTAACATGTGTGTGAATGTGTGAGTGACTGTGTGTGTGCATTTGTGTGACTGCAAATGTATATGTGTGTGGATGTGCATGTGTTTGTGTGCATGTCTGTGTGTCACTGTGTGTCAGTGTATGTGTGTGCATGTCTGCAAGTGGTTGTATGTATCTGTATTTGTGTCACTGTGTGTGCATGTCTGTGGGTCTTGTGTGTCCACATGTATGTGACTGTGTCACTGTGTGTTATGTGTATCTGTGTGCATATCCGTGTGTCTCTGTGCATATCCATGTGTGGCTGTGTGCATATCTGCATGTATCTGTGTGCATATCTGTGTCTGTGTGCATATCCGTGTGTATCTGTGTGCACATCCACATGTGTCTGTGTATATATCCATGTGTGTCCATGTGTGTCTGTATCTGTGTTCATATCCACATGTGTCTGTGTGCATATCCATATGTATCTGTGTGCATATCCACGTGTCTGTGTGCATATCCATGTGTCCATGTGTGTCTGTATCTGTGTGCATATCTGTGTGCATATCCACGTGTGTCCGTGTGCATATCCACGTGTGTCCATGTGCATATCCACGTGTGTCTGTGTGCATATCCATGTGTGTCCATGTGTGTCTGTATCTGTGTGCATATCCATGTGTGTCTGTGTGCATATCCACGTATGTCTGTGTGCATATTCATGTGTATCTATGTGCACATCCATGTGTGTGTCTGTGTTGGTGTGTCCTGCAGCACTGGGTTCTGACCTGGGTGCAGATCTAGTCCTTACTTGGTCTGATACCTTCTAGTCAGGGTCTCAGGGATCTTGCTGGCCTTATCCTACTGTCCGGGTGGAGGCAGGCGTGTCACAGACAGCACCACAGGACAGGGCCTGAGTGTGTGGGATGCTGAGCAGACCTCACCCCGAGGCGCAGGCAGCTCCTGACACCTCCAGTTTGCATCCTGTGAGCTGCTGCCCTGGGTCCACCAGTCAAAGATCCACGTTGCTTCTACTTGCCTGGCTATGGCGGCCCCAGCAGGGAGCCCTGGTGTCCAAGCCCCTCTGGGGACCAGAAATGTTTGTTCTTTTCTGTGGGGATGGCTGGGTTCTCAGGTGAGCACAGGGTGCCTGTGGATGGCCAGGGTCCAGTTTCCATGGTGGGGCTGCTGGTCACTCCTGTCCACACCCGCCTGACTTGAGGTGGGTATTGGAGGCCCAGTCTGAGGGCTTCTCTCTCACTGCTGTGCCCACCCACACTCTATGTAGCACAGGCTGGAGGAGTCCCTGAGCTGAGTTGTTTGCTTTTAAGGTCTGCTACTGGAGAAAGTAGCTTAGTGCTGCCTGGTGCCAAGGCCAAAAGTGCTGACCAGGGTGGGCGGGAACAGGCTGCAGGGTCCCACAAGCCCTCGCACTGGTGGAAGACAGTGACAGGAAAAAAATGCCAACTAGGGCACGATGCCGTGACATGTAGTTTACACAGCTGCCCTCTTCTCTATAGCATTGTATTTCAGTCTTAAATGAAACCTGAGTGAAGGGTCCTCCCGTCCGCCCTAGCCCCCATGTGATGACTTTGCAAAGCTCCCCAAAGAAATCCTAAATTAGTCCTAAAAAACACACATAAATATATCTGGAGCAGGGACTCTGCCCATTAAGGGGCAAAAATTACCCCGAGGCTGCTACAGGGTGCCCTCCCGGCCGGGCCTGGCTGGCCTTTGTGCCGACTGAGGACGCCTGCTCATGCATTATTCAAGGATGGGGACGATGCGGGGCTGCTCTGAGAGGAGCCGCCAGGTGGTGAAGAAGCAGAGCTGGGGGTGAATAAAGGGTGCTCAAGAAACCTTACTATTTTTTCCTACAATTTATGAAAAAATCGCAGTGTTTGGGGTGCGGGGCATCCTCTGCTCCTTGCAGAACCCTCAGCTGCACTTGGCAGCGTGTGGACGTCTGGACGGGTCTGTCCTCCCTCCTCCCTGCTCCTTCTCTCTGAGTAATGCGAAGCTTTGTCAAGCTAATACTTGAAGGATCAACATCAGAATTGGAACTTGCTCCTTCTATAGCCACATCCAATTAAAAGTACCTTAGACCTCCCAGTGGCTTCTCCTGGGGGCGGCCTGGACGTCCCCACACACAAGGAACCATGGAGGGTCTCCAGCCTGCACACCACATCATAAACGCCCCTTTGTGTGACGCTGTGAATCGAGGCTGCAAAGTCCCTGGTTACGCTGCCTCCCCCCACACATTCCCATTTACGGAGCCATTTCAGTGCAATCCAATTAGGCGTCTTGTCCACCTGACCCTCTGTTGATTACAGATCTATTTGCTCGTATTTTTCCTGGGGGAAGGGAGGAGATTTTGGAGTGAGAATAGTCCAGCAAGGGCTCCAGTGCCATCTGTGAGCCGTGGAGGGAGCCCAGCCGTTTCTCCTCCTCACCTTCCTTTACAGGGCATGTTTAACAGCCCCTGCCAGGCCTGTGCCGACATTCCAGCGCCCTGCGGACTCAGCCTGTGTGCTCAGACCAGAAGGCACTATCACCCACGGGAGGCACCAAGCGCCTCCCAGCCCTCCTCAGGACAGAGGAGGGACACAAGTGAATTAAATGCATTAACACATCGGAGGGAAGAGCTCAGCGACGGGTAGTGTCTTGACGACTCCACCCAGGCCAGCAGACGCGGGACGGCTGGACGTGGTCTCCACACGTCTCCCTAACATCATGCTCTGTGAACATCGTTATGACAGTGAAAAACAAGATTTCTCCCCCTGTAAAATTAAATGTCACTCTTGATAGCATAATATCTGAAACATCATCTTCCCGGGTCCACACCAATACTTTACACAGAAAATTAAACTCTCTCTGTTTACTGAGTGGATAATGTAGCCTTCAAATGTGTGAGGACTCCTGCTAGGTGAGAAATTAAAAAAGCTGCACTATAAAGTCTAATGGTATGTATGAAATACAAGAAAAAGGTAACTTAATTGGTAAGCAGAAGAAATCATAAAACTAATCATGCAATTAATGTCTTCAAAAGCCAGTGTATGAGGTGCGTATAATTACCAGGAAACAATGCTGTCGTGGTCCCAGCATTAATGGATTGATGGTTACAACGGTCGGCCTGTGGACTCTAGGCGGCTCGCCCTCCCTGCTCGTGGTGTACTGACCCCGCGTCCTCCCCTTCCTCCACCTGGAGCCCAGTGAGGGAGCCCCTGAGTTTCCCCTCTTTGGTGCCCACCTTCCCTTGCTGCTGGACACCGTCGTCTCTGGGCAGGAGGCAGCTGGCAGGAGGCATGTGGGAACAGGAGAGCCCGGAGGTACACTGAGTGTGGGTTGGTAAACTCAGTGACCATGCACAGACATAATGCCCTTCAGTTTCTTTCCCAAATGCTGCACAGCACAGTGACACACACAGGGCTTCATTTGCACACATAGTTTAAAGAGCAGTCTCTGCTCAGGTGCTGATATCCATGGACTGGACCGAGATGTAGTGTATAGGGTGTCACTTTGCTGTGAGCTGTGATGCCATGGCACTCTACCTAGGGTGACCATGTCTTTCTGGACAACTGTGCTACACTGTGTCTCTTCATCGGGATTCTCTGGCCGTCTGTTATTAGCACAGCTGCCCTGCCAGTGGGAGAGCTCAGCCAGAGAGGAGTGCTGTGGAGGGAAGGCAGATGCAGCAGGACAAACGGGGACTTGGCCACGCAAGTGACCAGACAGCCACACCCAGTCTCTGGAGGACATGAACCCGTCTTTGGCACAAGTGTCCGGGTCCCTGATGCCAGCCTGCCCCATCCTGGTGGCTCATTGCTGAGCCCCCAGTATCTGCTGAACTCCCCAGTCCATGGTATGGGGACAGCTGGTGGGAGGCAGAGGACAGTGGGGAGAGCCTGCATATGAGCTAAAATCCCAGGGAGAAGCAAGACCCAGGGCAGAGGGGCAGCAGGTGCAAAGGCCCAGAGGGGATGCCCAGGCAGAGGAGTGGCGAGTGCAAAGGCCGAGAGGGGACAGCCGGGCAGAGGAGCAGCAGGTGCAGAGGCCCAGGGAGATGGCCGGGCAGAGCACCTGGGTGTGGGGATTTGGGCCTGGGCCTGTGGCAGTCCTAGTGAGGACAGGGACACAGAAAGGCAGAGACGGGTTCGGACATTTTTCTTTGCTGTTTTCAAATGGACTAGTTTATATCTAGGAAAAGGCACGACGTTAATGTAATGAACACAAAAGTACCCCCGCCAGCCGTAGGAAGGGCAGCGGGCAGATGCTTGGCCACTCCGAGGTGGCGTTCCCGCTGCTCCGGCACCACCCTGAGGAGGCCGTGGCCGGATGGGCGGCTCTCGTGTGGGTCCTTTGGTAATTCTCATCCTCCTGCGTGGGCCTGACAGGTGCAGCTCCAGTTCACCCACGTTCACTGCTGTGTGGGCCGCAGGGGAGGACCCACCATGTGGATGAGTCCCGCCCTGCAGCCGGGGATGGCCAGTGGGTGGGCAGCAAACAGGCCCCAGAGGGGGACCCTGTATGCTTGGAGACCTAAAGACAGCCATGGTCAAGGGGAAAGGAAGGACCATCCAACACGGCCAGGAGGGAAAACAGCACCGACCTCAGAGTTCCACATGCGCAGAAATCAGACCTGGGCGGGTTAAAGCCTAAGCACGAAAAGAATTACATGTGTTTCAGAGAAAATTCTTGCGTCTCTCTGCACTCAGGGCAGAAAGGGGTTTCCTCAAATTCTTTCCTCTAAAAACACAAACTTCAAGAAAAGATGGATCAGATGTGACTGAGTTAAGTGGAGCAGCTTCTGCGCCTCAAAACACAGTTGACAAGGGGGGCTGGAGGCAGAGTCCTGCCTGGAGTCCCCCGTTTGCCAGAGTGGGTCTCGGCCCTGTCCCGCAAGGCAATGAGACTTGCAGAGAATGGAGCGTGAATGTTTTAAGACAAAACCGGAGGCTGCAGTCACAGAGACACATCTACCAAACATGCCAAGGTATGACTGAAGTTTGCCTCCTAACAAACTGAGGAGGTCAAAACTTGACCTTGAGGCTTGCTGCCCGTAGCACAGTGGTTACAGTGCCAGCCACATACCTCAAGGGTGGCAGGTTCAAACCCGACCCGAGCCAGCTACACAACGACAACTGCAACAGAAAATGGCCAGGTGTTGTGGCAGGCGCCTGTAGTCCCAGCAACTTGGGAGGCTGAGGCAAGAGAATCATTTAAGCCCAAGAGTTTGAGGTTGCTGTGAGCTGTGACACCACAGCACTCTACCAAGGGTGACATAGTGAGACCCTGTCTCAAAAACAAAAACAAAAAACTTGACCTTGAAGGAACTACCCTCTGATTCCATGACTGTGAGAACAGTCCCTCTGCCTCGGGCATTGTTGAGAGAAGTGACTGGGTGTCCCTGTGTGTGTCAGAACACCTGCCACAGACCCCCCATTCCCCTTGGTGGCATTCTCAGTGATGTGGGGCTTCTTTGCCATGTGAAGGCCAGGTCAGGGGCTCTCTGTCAGCCACCTAAACATGCGAGAGCCCCTGGGGTCGGCACCGTCTGAGCCATCCCGGCACTGCAGATCACCACACTGCACGTGGGCGGTGTTCACAAGGCAGCCCACTGCCCCGTGTGACGTGTGCCACCACCTTGGGAGATGGGAAAATCAAGTCCTATCATCAATGTAGTCAGAGCTCATGGGCAGGAGAACAGTGGGGACTCTCAGGATCCCAGCATGGTGCAGGAACCGACCTGAGTAAGGGTCTTCTCACCCCAAAGTTAATCTTTGAGAATCACCCACATGATGCCAAACCTGGTTAACCACAGCAGATGTGGGCACAGCCACCTTGTCCCCTAATGTACTAGCGCACCTGGGAGGGAGCTCAGGCCTGCAAGGTGGGCACGCGTCACGCTCCCTGGCTGCACCAGGGTCAGGACAGGGCTCTGGGCCCAGCAAGCTGGTGGCCTGTGGCTCTCCAGGTAATGTTGCAGCCCAGCTGGCTTCCAGAATCCAGAGCTTCAGGTCAAACTTCACATCCACGGTGGCCACCAGCCCTCCTGGCACCACTCTCTAGGGCACCAGAGGTGACTCTTTGAGTCTCTTTCAGCCAAGCTCAGATCTAATGAGGTGACAGGGTCTCACACCTTTCTGGAGAAGCAGAGGCTGCATCTAGGGGGCACTTTCTCCTGCCAGCACTCAGGGGAGGAGTGTGAGGCATTTCCAGCTGTGTTCCTAGGCGTTTGAGAGCCGTCAGCAGGGGGAATGGGCCACGGCCACACTGTCTGTGCCTCAGCGAGTGTACGGAGGTCGGTGCTTCGGAGGACGTATGGATGGTGGTGCTGGCATCCTCTCCTCCTGGCCCTCCCCTTCCTCAGACTGACTTTACTAAGTTCCTATGACATGAGCCTCTCTCCAGGGGTGGGGGTCTGGAACGCCCTGGGATCCCAGAGTCCTGGGGGTGTGGGCGGTCCCTTCTCCAGGCTGCAGGGGAGACCTAACTTCAAATCCACCTGGCTTTGGGACCCCCAAGGCTACGTCGATGTGTGAAATGCAGTTCCTTTGGGAAAGCAAACAGTAACTTCTGGGATACGTTTAGTAAGTTAGGATGTTTTGGATCTTTACCATTCTTGGTTCACCCAAAGCAAGGTAAGTTCTTGCTGGAGGTAAGGAGGGAGTTGAGGGCACAGTGGACGAGCAAGCTGGACACACAGGCCAGGGCAGTGCCTGGGGCTGCAGCCCAGCACCCCTGGCTTTCACATGCTTCCAGCCCCTTCCATCCTTCTTTGCCTAATAAATTCCTGCAGGGCATCCCAACCCTGGACAGGGCTCTTTACCAAGGGTGTGTACATTTTATCACTTCCTTAATGAGGCTGTTTGGGTTCCTGCCGCCCATGGGGTAGAAGTCAATGCTTAATGAGCACGTGGACTATTAAATAATAAAGAGAATATCAGCTGAGAATCTAAATTATCCCTGAACTTCTCAAAATAATCATTACATGCATTTGAAGATTCATACAAATACAGCTCATGAATAAAAACGTGCTTCTCTTCTTAAATACAAACGCAGCCTGACAGGAGCCCCGACTCCACCCTGTGGATGTGCCACAGCTACGGTGCCACTGTGAGGCTGCCCGGGCATGGGATTTGCTGGCACCCGTCCCACTTATTATGTCAGGGAGGGTCCAGGTGGACTGTTTACAGCCCGAGGGGACCTGGTGGGCTGCAGTGCACGCAGCAGGCTCGCAGTATGAGGCTTTTATTGGGGTCTGTGGCCCTGGTGCTGCTTGGCAAACCAGAACGAGTGTCAGCACCCCAAGCAGCTCCCAGCGGGGCCTCTGGGCTTTCTCTCTGCCACTTTGGTCTTAAAATACCACAAGACCCCGCCAGTGGGCAGCAGCGGGATGGGTGTAGTCTGACATGCGGAGGCTTCACACACACACACACACACACACACACACACACACACACACACACACACACACACGGGCCGAGGCCCTCGCAGTGCAGACCCCGTCCTGTCCTCTCTGCCTCTGTGTCACCACTGCGTGTGCTGTCTCCCCCACCCCCGTGGACACCGCCAAGTTCATGAGAGGTGGGTGGCGGCTGCGGGGCCAGAGTTCCACTTTACAACAATGGCGCTGCGCAGCTCCTGAGGAACAGGAAAGCTTTTTTGTGTGTGTGCTGAAAACTGGACCTTCGTGTTGTCAGACTTGAGGGTCAATTTACTAACACCGTCCCAGGGGCACGTCCAGTAGAACCCAGGAAAGCCCTGTTTATGTGGGGATCGTTTCGTCAGACAGGTTCTGAGATGTCAGCAGACTGCTCATGTAACATGAGCTTCCAGCTGAAGGCACCAAGGTCAGAAAACAGGGCAGCGTGTGCGTCTGTCATGTGGTCACAACTAGAGCAGAGGGCCGGGCCCCCCCCCAGGCTGAGAGGACGGTGCCAGCAACACTCAGAAGACCGACCCACACTGGAGAGGCCCACGGCTTCACCTGAAGCCTCCCGACTCCATGGTCATTTTTTTTTTTTTTTTTTTTGCAGTTTTTGGCCGGGGCTGGGTTTGAACTCGCCACCTCCAGCATATGGGGCCAGTGCCCTACTCCTTTGAGCCACAGGCACCGCTTTCCATGGTCATTTTTAAATGAAAAGTTTACAGGAAGTGATCTTAAAAACACACTCAGTGGGGACAGGGGATGTGTTTCAGGTATTTTTCTCCAGCTCCTTTCAAGCACACTAGCGACAGGGACGTCCCCAGTGACGCTGAAGACCTGCCCAGGGCAGTCTCTGAAACGGGGCTCAGGGGTCCCGCATGAGCCAGCTCTACAAGGCAGCGGCCCTGGAGAGCGGGCTGGGCTTATTCTAAGGACTGATGTTGTCCGCGGCAGGACGATCAGGCCGGGCTGGTGTAACCATTAGTGACCACGGTGGGGAGGGGGCTTCAGAGCCTTCTCAGCCAGGCCCTGTAGGGGGCTGGGTGAGGCCTGGGCAAGCCTGTCAGCCTTCCTCTGGCCCAGAGGTCGCCTCCCGGCATTCTTTGTCTGACTTTTAAGGGTTAGTGAGGAAACTCCTTTCACTGAGGGCTGACACAGGCAGGCCAGCCCTCTCACACTGCGGCCTCCAGGGCCCTTAGGTGCAGCAGCAGAGTCTAGAGTTCAGGCCTGCAGAGAGGACAGGAAAAGAACTCTCCTTGGAATTTTCCAGGAGAAAACCAGTGTTTCTGCCTCAGTAACTGAGTGGTGTGTGCAGTCCTCATCCCCTGCTATGGGGAGGGAAAGAAGCCTGTGGGCACTTCCCCTCCTTTGGGCTGAGCTGACTCCCCCCAAAACTTTTCTGCCTGTCCAATCCTCACCCCCAGTGTTGAGTGTTTTCCTTATTTGGAAATGGCGATTTTGGAGCTGTACCTCGTCGAGGCCGTCAGGGAGGGCCCCAGCTGGGTAGAAGGGGGACTCTGGGTGCAGGCGGAAGATGCCACAGCTGCGACCAGCCCTGCCCACATTGCGATCTTGGACGCCCAGCCTCCGAGCGTGAGAGGTAAATCTCTATTGTTATGTGCAGCCCGGGACACAGGTGCTTCGGCCCCTCTTCCATACCTGGTGATGTCCACTATCTACCCGGCAGGGCCTGCGTTTGGCACAGCCTGTGGAGAGAGGGTATCAAACCACCAGGACAACTGAACAGGCCACTGGGGACTGGGGCTGGGTGGGTTGTGGTGCCCTTCCACCTACTGCAGCTCCGGACCAACCTCACGAAGACAGACAAGAAAAACCCTGACCCTGAACAAGCCATAAGTCATCTGCTCCGTTTCTAAATGCTCCTTATCTGAAACTGTGAGCACCTGTTAATATTCACTGATACATTGATCACGTATCCATCTGCTGTGCCAATAGCTGTGTATATCACAGAACACACACAAAGTGACTTTTAAAGGATGAGGAAAAGATGAAATAAACAACATTTTAAAATAACTCCCTATATTTTTAATCATTTTCTCTCTCTAAAAATACTTCAGTAATAATTATCTTCACGATAGCCGCATGATTCCATATGCTTCACTATTTTTGCTAATATTGAGTTGTATTTTGTACTATGGATACTTGAAAATCTGACTCCAATTCCTGTATTATTTAAATATTTGTTTTAGTGCCCTTTGTAGCTAAACATTTACAAGGTAGATTTAAAAGGAAGAAGTTAACCGCGCTTATTAAATTACAGTATTTATTTCTCAATCCTATCTACCTGCTAAGCAAAGGTTTTCTTTCTTCCTACCTGAGGTCCATTAATTATTTTTTTAAAGCAACTGGAATATCTTACATTATAATTATGATTTTAATATATGTTCAACTCTGTGAAACATTTCATTTGGGGAAATGTGAAGTAGGTTAGAAAGTTCTATTTCCAAGCTTTTTAGCAATATAATAATGACCGATTTTATAGAGGACACAAATTGCTGTCTGTAACCACATCTGACAGCAATGGAAATATTTCCAAATGTTCATTCTCAAAGTGTTCCACAGCTGGGTTTTTCTTATTTTTGTATTTTAAGCAGTTACTTCCTCACATATTGCTAAGATGTCTCTTTTACACTGAAGGTTTATTGTACTTGAAAACATTTGTGGGCACAGCCCTGCCCAGAGACACAGGGCCCTGCATTCCATCCACGCGTACGTCCGCCTCTGAGGACTTTGCCACAGGTGACCTGCACACCACATGTAAACTCAGTTGTCCTGCTTTCTCCATACCTTATTGCAAAATTTACCATAAAGGTCCACTAACAATAGTTCAAATACCTTGTTTTTATAAACTTTATAAAATTTTAAAAAATGTGTTAAATGTCTAAAATTAACTTCTTGCATGCTGACCTTCAATTATTTTGCTGCTCTGGAATGATCCGTGGGATGAATTTCACCTGTGGTGCTGGTGCTGCAACCTTGCCTGGATTCTTTTTCAGTATTTTTTTTTTAGTCAAAACAGTCATTTAATCCACAGTTACCTAGTTTTTAAAACATCGTTCTTTTGCCCACAGAGCATTGCTTAGCAACCATTATAAATAGAAGAAGACTTGAAACGCATGTGCATTCACCCAACTGTGCAGCCACCTCCACAATTCATAATTTGTTCTAGAATTTGTTTCTTCCCATTTTCAGCAACGTTTTCTGTTTATCTTCCGCGTGTTTGCTGACAAGGGAGGAGGCTGCGTCCGCAGAGCTCAGCGCTGGTGCTCCTGGTGCAACCGTCAGGGCCCTAGAGGCGGCTCGAGGAAGGCAGCCCACCCGCCCTCCGTGCTGGGTAGGACAGAAGGACCCGGAGGAGGCAAGGAGACCCCAGTGAGATGTAGCCGGGGTGGGAAATGGTGGGGGCCCCTTCACTGCTCCCCTTCCCCTCCTGCCGCAGGGAGGCAGCATTGGGCCTGGAGGTCGGCTGTTCCCACAAACAGGAGCAGCCCCGCAGCAGGGAAGCCGGGTTCAGACGCCCTCCTCAAGGACAGGAGGGCCAGGGCTTGAGGGGCTCCTGGCCTCTCCCCACACAGAGCGTCCTCCACTCTGAGTGGCAGCTTTAGCTCTTGTAGGGGGAACCTGCAAGGTTCAGGGGCACCTCCCCAAAGTGCCAGGCTGTGTGTTCCTGCCCACCTAGGCGAGGCTCTTCTGCACGGGCGTCATCGGCTCACGTACATTTCACACCTTCTGTGTCGGCCTCAGTTTCTTCGTCCAGGATGCGTCAGATGCATCTCTGAGGTCGTTTCCCAGCACTAAAGACGCTAACAGGTAGGGCACCGGGCACCTTCCCAGCCTCTCCTGGTGTTCCACGGTGGCGGTTGCCATGCTCACATCTGGTGACACACATCGTGGCACCTCCTTTGTGCAGGGCACCTGGATGCTGCCCTGGGGACAGATGAGAACAGGTCGTGGTCCCCGGCCATGCATTCTGGAGGAACATGACAGAGGCCATCCCTTGATACCGTGTGTGCCCAAGGAGCAGGGCTGACACAGTGGTGTGCGGGTCACCTGTGGCCAGCTCAGAAGCCCTGGAGCAAAGATGGTCAAAGATGGAATGGGGGAGGCCCTCACAGCGCTGCTCTTGCAGAGAGGGGGCAAAGCCACCAGTAGCTTCCACCCCTGGATCCATCGTCTGAGCGAGAGCACGGGAATCTGGGGACTGGAGTGGGTGAGGTGAATTTGGGGAGAGGAAGGGTTGAGGGGAAGACAGAAGGATGGACCAGAGTGCCTGGGGAAGAGCTGAGAGCCCTGGAGATGCTGCACCAGAGTGGCAGCACACCCCTCCTAGCCCGCTGCCTAGATGCTCCCAAGAGAAGGCCACTGGGTTGTGAGTCCTGGGCACCTCAGTGGCACCATGTCAACATCCCAAACCTAGAATCTCTCCTGCCCAGGGTCAGATTATGACTGCTGCCTCCTCCTCACCCCTGCCAGGCGGGGAGGGGCTGAGCAATCCTGGCACTCGTGTGTGCACTCACGGGCAGGTGACGTGCACCCCTACTGCCACTGCTCTGGGGGGCTCTGGGCAAAGCAGGAGACCACCAGGCTGGTGCCCACTACTACAGCCTGGGTGATCCCACTCAACCACGCTTCCCATGGGATCCAGGGGAGACAGAAACCTGTAGCCTCAGCACCCACTGCTCACTTTTGCAGGATCTGCACTGTCGCCACTGCCACAGCCTGGGAGGCCCCAGGTAGGATGAGGACTAGCACAACCCTGCCTTTGGATCTGGGCAGACCAAAGACCACAGTCCCTGCACAGGCACCTCCTGCACGAGCACCATGTCCACATAGCTGCCTCCCCACAGGCCTGCTCTGTCCTGGGTCCCACTCCACCCCGAGTGTGAGCTGTGACCTGTTGGCCCACTGCACAATGGGGGCTCACTCTGCCCTGTGTTCCATGGGCCTCTGGGGCAGCTTTGCCCTGCGCTCCTGCTGTGCCCTGCACAGCACCCTGTGTGAAACTCACCTTGCCTGTGTGTTTGGCACTTTGGATGCCCTAGCCTTCACACACACACACTGTTGTCAGCCCACCTCCCCTATGCTGTGTGCACACCCCAACCTCTTAGCCAGCCCTATCTCACATGCACATATGGCACCAGGGGCTGGTCCTGCCATAGCAGCACAGTGACAACCACGGAGGACAGGGAGACGCAGCTGAGCAGCAGCGTTGATGGCTCACAGGGCACCTGACCTCTCTTGCCTGGTCCAACTCTGTAGCAGGACACAAGCACGGGGTGGTACTGAGGGCTCAGGGACCCACTCCTACCTCCCCTGAACAGCAGAGGGCCTGCATGGGTGAGCACGTGCACCATATCTGCTATCTGTTTCAAGCTGACAGAAGAGACCCCAGGTGAGAAGAAACCAGCACAAAATCTTAGGCAACGTGAGTAAATGGACTATCTCAACACCCACAAAGGATCACAATAACTCTCCAGCAATGAACTCTAACTTAAAGGACATTGTTGAAATGACAAATATGGAATTCAGATTGTGGATGGCAAGTATGATGAATGGAACTGAAGTGATGGCAGAAAACCATCTCAAAGAATCCAAAAAAGTAATTCAGGACATGAGTGAAAAATTCACTAGAGAGACAGATAATATCATAAAAGAGATAACAGAACTTAAAGAAATGAGTCATTTAGAGAATTTCAAAATACAGCAGAAAGCTTCAACAACAGGCTAGACCAGGGTTTTTCAACCTTTCTTATCTCATAGCACCTGAACCTACAGTTAAACTTCCATGACACACTTGAACCTATAGCTAAACTTCCACAGCATACTTAAATTATACTGATCAAAAAAAGAGTAAAAAAAGAAAAAAAGAATATACTTATTGTACTTTGAAATTCTTTTGAAAATAATTTAATTAATGATCTCTAAAAATTTTCATGGCACACCAAAATGCCGCAGGATACCAGTTGAAAACTCCTGGGCTAGACCAAGTAGAAAAAAGAATTTCAGAGCTTAAACAGAAGGATTTTGAAGTCACCCAGTTAGTAAACAATGTAGAAAAAAGAACTAAAAAGAATGAATAATCACTGTGAGAAATATGTGATCATATAAAATAAATAAATGTAAGAATTTTACGTATCCTTGAGGAAGAAGAAAAAGCAATAAACCCAGAAAACCCTTTTGAGAGAATAATAGAAGACAACTTCCCTATTGCTGGAGGTTTAGACATTTAGACACAAGACAGTCATTAAACACCTGGAAGATTCATAGCAAACAGGACATCACCAAGACATATGGACATGAGCCTGACCACAATCAAAGTGAAGGAGAAAGTCCTACAAGCTTCTAGACCAGGCATCCTCAAACTTTTTAAACAGGGGGCCAATTCACTGTCCCTCAGACCGTTGGAGGACCGGACTATAGTTTAAAAAAAAAACTATGAACAAATTCCTATGCACACTGCACATATCTTATTTTGAAGTAAAAAACAAAATGGGAACAAATACAATTCACACCGAAGCATGTGGCCTGCGGGCCGTAGTTTGAGGACCCCTGTTCTAGACAAAAGAAACAACTAACTTACAAGGAAAACCCATCGGAAAAATGACAGGCTTCTTAGCAGAAACCTTACAAGCCAGAAGGGTTGTGGTTGCATATTTAGTCTTCTCAAACAGAGTAATTGTCAGCATAGAATTTTGTATCTTGAAAAACTAAGTTTCATATATGAAGGAGAAATAAAGTGTTTCCCAAACAAGCAGATCCTAAGGGAATTTGTCACCACCACACCTGCCTTTCAGGAAATGCTTAGAAGGGCTCCATGTGTGGAACAGAGCAATCAGCACCTACCAATATAAAGATACCTGATAGTTAAAGCTTATGACGCTCAAAAAACATGAGAGCAAAAACACAGCAACTAGGTATTATTCAACATGACGCACAGAACAATACTCCAGTATCAACACTAACATTGAATCTAAATGGGTTCAATGCTCCATTTAAAAGATACGGATTGGCTGAATGGATGATAAAGCACACCCAAGTATCTGCTGTGTCCAAGAAACTTGCAAGGATACTCACAAACTCCAGGTGAGGGGATGGGGAAAAATGCCATGTGAATGGAAACCAAAAGTGAGCAGGGGTAGCTATTCCCATATCAGATAAGAAGACTTTGAATCAATAGTGGTAAACATAAAACAAAGATGGTCATTATATAATGATGACAGGAGAAAGAAATTCAGCAAGAAGATATAACAATACTAAACATATATGCATCTAACACAGGAGCTCCCAGATCTTTGCTAGATTTAAGCAAACAAATAAACAGCAACATTATAACTTCTGGGGACTTCAACTCTCCACTGACAGAACTGGACACATGATTAAGGCAAAAGATCAACAATGAAACACCGGACTAAAACAGGACTCTAGGACAAATGGCCTAACAGACATCTACAAAAAATGCTCCCCCTGAACTGCAGAATAGACATTCATGTAATGAACACATGGGACATTTTCCAAGACAGATCATATATTAGCCCACAAAACAAGTCTCAGCAAATTCATAAAAATCAAAATCATTCCATATATCTTCTCAGATCACAATGGGATAAAACTAAAAATCAGTTCCAAAAGGAGTTCCCCAATCTACACAAAATCATGAAATTATACAACTTCCTGCCAAATGATGCAATTAAGATGGAAATCAAAAGATTTTTCAAACTGAATGATAGTCACGACAAAAGCATCCACAATCTATGGGATCCAGAATAAGCAGTGGTAAGAGGGGAGTTCATAGCCTTAAATGCTTACCTTGAAAGACAGAAAGATCACAAATTCACGATGTAATGTCGCACCTTAAGGAACTAGAAAAAGAACAAATCAAATCCAAAACTACCAGAAGGAAAGAAGTAACAAAGCTCAGAGCAGAACTAATGAGAATGGAAACTAAAATACAATATCAGGAATCAATGAAACAAAAAGTTGGTTCTTTGAACAGATAAACAAAATCTAGAGACCTCAAGCTTGATTAACTAGAAACAGAAGAGAAAGGACTCAAATAAGTGTAATCAGAAATTAAAAAGGAGACATTACAGATGATACCACAGAAATGTAACATAGTCATAAATACTATGAAAATCTCTACACACACAAACTAGTAAATATAGAGAAAATAATTTTTTGTTTTGAGACAGAGTCTCCCTATGTTGCCCTCAGTAGAGTGCTGTGATGTCACAGCTCACAGCAACCTCAAACTCTTGGGCTTAAGCAATTCTCCTGCCTCAGCCTCCCAAGTAGCTGGGACTATAGATGCCTGCCACAAAGCCCGGCTATTTTTTTGTGGCAGTTGTTTAGCTGGCCCGGGCCGGGTTCGAACTTGCCACCTTGGTGTATGTGGCTGGCACCGTAACCACTGTGCTACAGGCACTGAGCCAGAGAGAAGATAAATTTTTGGAAGTGTACAACCTCCCCAGCTTGAATCAAGAAGAAATAGAAATATCAACAAACTAATAATAAGTAAGAAAATAGAAATAGTAATAAAAACTCTTCCCCCGAAAAGAACCCTGGTTGGATTCACAGCTGAATTCTACCAGACTTACAAAGAAGAACAGACACCCATCCCACTGAAATTGTTCCATAACATTGAGAAGGAGGGAATCCTCCCCAACTCATTCTACAAAGCCAGTATCACCCTGATACCAAAGCCGGGAAAGGACACAACAAAAAAAGAAAACTTCCAATATCCCTATGAGATAGACACAAAAATCCATGGCAAAATACCAGCAAACTGAATTCAATAGCCCATCAAAAGATAATCTACTATTATTGAGTTGGTTTTATCCTAGGGATGTAACTATGGTTCAATAAATGTAATTCACCACATAAACAGAATTAAGAACAAAGACTATGTGAAAGTTGCAGAAGAAGTATTTGATCAAAACCTCTTCAGGAGGAAAACCCTTCACAAACTAAGCATGGAAGGAACATACCTCAAAATAATAAAAGCCGTTTATGGCAAACTCACAGCTAACATCATATTGAATGAGGAAAAGCTAAAAGCACTCCCTCTAAGACCTGGAATAAGACAAGGATGGTCACAATCACCACTTCTATTCAACATAGTATCGGAAGTCCTAGCCAGAGCCATCAGGCAAGAGAAAGAAGTAGAGGGCATCCAGACCAGGAAAGACGCAGTCAATCTATCCCCATTTGCCAACAATATGACTGTATACCTAGAAAATGCTAACAACTCTGCCAAAAGACTCCTAGAATTGATAAATAAATTTAGTGAAGTTTCAGATGACAAAATTAATGCAAACAAATAAATAGCATTTCTATATACTGATGACAGTCAAGCTGAGCTACAAATCAAGAACACAATATAATTTACAACAGCTAAAAAGAACACAAAATACCTAGGAACACCCTTGGCCCAGGAGGTGAAACAATTCTATAAGGAGAACCACGAAGCACTGATGAAGGAAATCAGATGACAGAGACGCCAAACAGCACTTGCTCAAGGATCGGTAGACTCAGCATCATTAAAATACTGTCCAAAGAGATTTACAGATTCAGTGCAATTCCCATCAAAATTCCAACACCATTTCTCACAGATCTAAACTTCATATAAAACCAAGAAAGACCCCAAATAGCCAAAACAATCCTGAGCAAACAGAACAAATCTGGAGGCATCATATTACCTGACTTCAAACTATAATACAAAGGCTATAATAACCAAAACAGCACAGTGCTCTTATAAAATTAGAGACATAGACAAATGGAACAGAATAGAGAGCCAAGAAATAAAACCCTGTAGCTATGACCAACTTATTTTTTGACAACACGGACAAAAACATACGCTGGGGGAAGGATGCCCTATTCAATAATCATGCTGGGAAAACGGGGTAACCACATGTAGAAGGATGAAACTGGACCCTTATCTCTCACTATCTACAAAAATTAACTCCAGATGGATTCAAACTTTAAACATAAGACCTAAAACCATAGAAATTCTAGAAGAAAATATAGGAAAAATTCTTTTAGACACTGGCCTAGACAAATAATTTATTAGTAAGACCTCAAAAGAAAACACAGCAACAACAAAAATAAATAAATGAGACCTAATTAAACTAAAAGTTTCTGCACAGCAAAGGAAATAATCAACAGAGGATACCGACCCTCTAGAGAATGGGAGAAAAATATTCACAAACTGTCCATCTGACACAGGGCCAATGTCCAGAATCCACAAAGAACTCAAACAAATCAGCAAGAAAAATACAAATAACCCCATCACAAAGTAGGGAAAAAACATGATAAGGCACTTCTCAAAAGAAGATTAAAAATGGCCAACAAACATGAAAAATGCTCGAGATCACTAATTATTAGAGAAATGGAAATTAATTCAACCCACAATCAGACACAACCTTACCCTTGTCAGAATTGCCGTTATTAAAAAATCAAAAGAATTAGATGTTAGCCTGGTGGCCGTGGAAAGGAAATCAATACACACTATTGCTAGGAATGTAAATTAGTGCAACCCCCATGGCAAACAGCGTGGAGATTCCTCATGGAGCTGAAAGCAGGCCTGCCTTCAGGTCCCGTGGCCACACTGCTGGGCGTCTGCTCAGAGGAAAAGAAACCTGCACCTGGACGTTCATCACAGCTCAGTTCACAATAGCGAAGACACGAAATCAACCTCAGTGTCCATCAGCTCGTGGGAGGATAAAGAAAATGGGACACACACACACACACACAGACACAAGAAGTACTACTCAACCATAAAGAGTTTGAAAAATGTCTTTTGCAACAACTTGGATGGAGGTGGAGACCATTATACTAAGTGAAGCTTCTCAGGAACAAACAGATACCTCATGTTCTCGCTTATCAGCGGGAGCTAACAACGGAGCCGTCATGGGCACTGGAAACCAGACGGGGGACGAGGGGGTGAGGGCAGAGCTCTACCTTTCAAGTACGGTGGACACATTCTGCTGACAGGGGCACTGAAAGCCCTGGTTCAGCATGGTACACTTCATCCATGCAACGAAAGACACTTGCACTCCCTAAATTTCGGGGGAAACAAGAAAAAAGATGGAGGGCCCGAGAAAGCCTTATTAGGGAGGGGAGCCCTTGTCAGAGGGGCTGCAAGGAAATATGGCCTTTTCTGGTTCTCACAGTCAACACAACCTGCCAACCTCAAGGGAGGTGCTGGCAGCCCTTCTGTGGGCCGAGTCCTCCAAACGTCCCAGACAAGCCTGAGTTTGGTCTTTGCCCCACGAATGCCAGAGAATTGGGGTGGAGAGAGCTTTCTACTTAAGTGTCAGTCAGCTGAGGTGACCTCTGGCCTGATGATTCCCAGGCCCAAGCCCTGGAAGTCCTGCATGAGACGGTGAGACCCCCTGGCCTGTGATCCTCTTGAGTTCCTCCACTTTAAGGAAGTTGCCACCTGGAGAGGCTGTCTGAGGACACGGGAGGTGCAGGGCAGTACCCAGCCCCAGCGTCCCTCAGGATAACACCCACGTGGCCGAGGAGAGCGCCTTGCCTCGAGGAGGACCACGGTGTCCAAATAGGAGTCCACGTCTCATTCATGATCACACACGTGTGCCTGTGAGCGCGTCTCCACGTCAGAGTAAGATCCTGCTCTGTGCAAACCTGGTGTCTGCCCTCTAATGACGTCTTTTAATATCTGCTTTAATATCTCATTCACTAAACTGTTGAGATAATTAGGTGGTACAGCTAGATAATTACTCTGTGGGCAGACAGCAGGCGGTTTCTTATATTTATATAAATACACACTGTTTAAAAAAAAAAAGAAAGAAATATACGGTTTAAATCAAGCAGAAGCCAAGTGCATTTACGGCCCCTCTGAACCAGGCAACTTGAACAATCTTTTGAGTGCAGGGGCTGGTTGACTCAATCGGCAGCTGGCTGGTTGGGCTCATTTTTATTTTTGTTTTTCTTTTTTTTAAGCATTCACAATTGTTATTAAATCCTAGTCTAATTTAACACTATCTGATTTTATAGACATCATGCTATGGTGAACATATTTAATAAGTGAAAGAAAAACAAACATCTCACCTACATCATTATTTTGTGCAGACGAAGCAATAAGATAACCACACAGAACACTAGGTAATAGCATACACTTGCTCAGAGTTTTCGTATAAGCCATGTTGTTTATCAAACTATATCTGCTAACATTTTAATACAGTAAGTTTAGTGATTGCAGTTCTCATGTAAGTACCTTATTGATATAACATTTTGACAGTTTCACTAAATTTGTAAATCAGAATATATTCAAGGAAAACAGTGAAGAGTAAAATGAAAACTGAACATAAAAATTTGTGAAAAGAAAATGAAGAAAAGAAGAAAAAGAGTGAAATATCTTTGGTATGGAAAAGTCAAACAAATCTATAAATATTTGTTTGGAACAGAACAGATCAAGTATAGATTTCACAAATCAAAAGTTGATAAACTCAGTGCAGTACAAATCCTTCTTCCTGTAAAGGCCGAAGTGAAACTAAAAGGTCTATAAAATTGTTACTTTGGGCCTTAAGCATTACTAACTCTTCTGATCAAAAAAGGCCACAACAGTTGAGATTGTAGTTTTTCATTTTATTATTTTACATGAGTTGTGGGCACAAAGCAATCCTCCTTAATAAAGTTGACAATTAGTTTCACTCAGAACATTTTTAATAACGCACATTAAAAAAAAAGTATTCATCTTACAAATTGTTCTACAATCCAAACATACAATAGCTTGGAGCACATTTAGAAAACAAAGCCAATGTAAAAAGACAGATTAATACAACTAGAACAGTATAGGTTTTGTATGGCTCAGATTTTACAGTTTTCTTACTGTATCATCAGTGTCAGAAATCTGTTCCTTCAGCTGGCTCCACTGCTCCAGATTTAAAGAAATACCTTTCCTTCCTGGTTTCATTTCACCTTCTGGATCCATCCAATATTCTCTAATATCAATAAGAACTTTCCCTT
The DNA here is from genome assembly GCA_963574655.1 of Perodicticus potto. Lineage (NCBI taxonomy): Eukaryota > Metazoa > Chordata > Mammalia > Primates > Lorisidae > Perodicticus > Perodicticus potto. The sequence goes on along the minus strand of CAUYRH010069337.1, from coordinate 34,430 downwards.
TAAAGTCCCGAACACTAACGTACCTCATTTTCCCAGTCTGAAACATGTTATCATCTCTGCTGCTGCTGCTCTGTTTGGAAGATGACAGAGCTCTTGAAGTTGCACCAGTCTTTTGCTTCTTCACAGGTTTCTCTGGAGCAACTTGCTTTTTCCTCTTTAACTTTTTGTCAACTTCACTGTCTGAATCACTGCCAGAAGAGCTTGAAGAAACAAGTTCCTTTGATTTAGGCATTTCTCTGTTGCTGCAGTCCTGCTCGCTTGTGACTGACCTTATTTTTGTTTTTCATCCAGGCAGATCAGTCAACATTGTCAGGGCCGGAGCCTGGGACATGCAAGGCTGGGCCAGCCTGGATAGAAGGCAGTTCATTCAACGGGCTGTGAAGAGGGGACAGCAAAGACGTGACTTCTTCATCCTCGGGATGGGAGAGGGACAGTCAGGCCCACATAGCACTTGGACGCACAGAGGGGTGTCCTCTATGTGGCTCTCGTGGACGCTGGCCCTGTGAGGTCCAGGTGCTGGATTCTTCTACTTTCCAAATAAGTGAAGTGCATAAAGTTATAAAGGTGATTTGAAGCCTCTGTGCGGGAGGCCTGGAGCGTGTTGGCCGCCGCCCCAGGGGGTGGTTGGCTGCACAGCCCTGCCGGTCAGGGGTTCAATGCACCGTGAGTGACCTGAGACGCCTGGTCTCTTTCTCCCCACCTCAATGAAGCAGCCCATGCTCTGGTGGGACAAGAGCCGTGGAGAGAGCAGCTGAAATGGGCTCCAGTGTGGCAGGGCCCCGGGGCCTTCAGGGAGCAGCGTCCTGACTTCCAGCCCTCAGTCAGGGGTAGACCCTTCGCTCTGCCCCTGGCTCTGACTCACAGGGCCATCTTCTGCCATGTGTGTCTTCTCTGCTTTGTGACAACACAGGCCCTGAACCCAAGCATGGCCTCCTCTTCATTTGCCCTCCACTCTGCACAGCTCTGTGTGCAGACAAGGGCGCCGTCTGAGGCACGGGTGCAGCACTCTGACAAGCGCCTCTGTGGGACTCCCTGACAGACAGAGCCCGCTGCTGTGGGGCCCTTCTCAAAACACAGAACTTCCATCATTCCTGCTGCACTGATTTACCCTGTACTGTTGACTGCTTTAATGTTTATGTACTTACTGTATTCCCCACTAGGTTATTTAGTAATTGACGGCAAGATTCATGACTTTTTAATGTTTATATTCCTTTCTATTTTTAGAACAGAATTAGGAGCCCAGATGGTCAGCATCTGGAATGCCTTGAGCCTGAGACCACTGGCAGGTGCCCAGCTGCTCAAGACCCATGTCTTGTAAATTATGTGCAGGGCCACACATGTCCCTGAGGTTAAAAATTGCTTATGGAATAAATATTTAATACTCACACATTGGCATGGAGGAGGGAAGCCCTAGGGCCTGACACCCAACATGTGGCTGACTTCTACCCTGTAGAGAGGAGGGGGCCGTGTTTGGGAGGGTTGCGTAGACCAGCGCAGTGTTCAGACGCGGCTCTAGGGTGCACCAGTTCCGCCGTGTGCCGGGATCGTCAACAACAGCCTCATATGGCACAACATTTCCTTCCTCACAAGACCAAGCAAGGGACAGTGAAGCTCAGGGCTTAGGAACTCGTCACCATCACATGACACTCGTGAAAGCCGGGAAGTCAGACGCTGGAACACAAGTCAGGTGTCTCCTGGAGAGACACGTGTGTCACACGTCCAGTCTACGCGGATCATGCCCTGCACACGTTCAATGACTTGGTTTCATGTGGATCAACATTCTCTGATGTCGTTGGGGGCCCTGAGAAGGCTGGTCACATCTGCCCAGACGTTAGGTGGGGTGTCTCAGCCTGGGGGAGGGGAATGTGTCACTCGCCACAGCTCTCCACCTGCCCAACTACAGAAACACTTTTCCCTTCCAGGTGACCCAGGGGACTGGTGTCTGTAGGACTTGAGGGAAGGGCCTAGATCTCATGTCCTTCCCGCCTCATCTGGGCAATGACAAACCCTGGGGACGCTGGGTGAGGTGGAGCTCCTGGCGTCTCCACCTGCTCCTGCACATGAAGTCACAGTTAATGCCAAACTTCTGACTGCACCAGATTCATCTCTGATGAACTTTATGCTGATAAGCAATTTTCTTTTTTTTTATTAAGTCATTTGTACATAGATCGTACATATGGAGTACTATGCAGCATTAAAAAAAATGGAGACTTTACCTCTTTAATGTTTACATGGGTAAGCAATTTTCAAAAGAAAAAAAGTGATTGAAAATTTAAATATAATTCCTTAAAAGGCAATAGTCAGGCAAAGACTGTGTGTGGCTTGCTAGCCATGTGGCGCTGACTGGTGTCCTCAGATACATGCTACAGCTCTGACTTCTAGGACCTGAGTGTGACCTCTTGGGGACAGATGAGGTGTGTGTGTCCCTGCTTGTGGGGGGCATGTGGCCAGGAGGACAGCAGGCTGACTTCTATCCAGCAAAGAGGAGGGGGCCGCATGCCCCTGGCCCATGTGTTGTGGGCCAGAGGGTGCAGACTCCAAGAGCCTGGCGCCACAGGGTGGTTCCATGTGGCCGCAGTGGGCACTGTCCAGCCCACCCACTGCCCTGCTCTGTGATGGCCAGGCCCGTGTTGGACATGGAGTTCCCTCTTCCTGCAAGGCAATGCACTCTCCTGCAGGTGCGGGAAGCCAAGTGCACCTTTTGGTTGCTGCGTCTTTTCCTCTCACCCCAGCAGCACTTTGGGAGGAGGCTGTGGGTTGGGGAACACAGTCACTCACTTTGTAGGCACTGTGACCCAGTGAGGCACAAGTCCCACGTGGGGCCCTGCACTTTTCTTTCAGTAAATTAAGAAACAGCAAATGGAAATGACATGGCATGTACACACACGTGTATGCACACATGCACACATACATACTTATTAGTGCACACAATACACACACGCATATATGTGCACACACATACACACCCCTTAGTGCACATGATACACACACATATATGCACACACGTGTACACACTCAGTAGTGCACATGATACATGCATGTATATGTATGCTCACATGCATACTCGGTGCACATGATACACACATATATATTTGCTCACACACATGCACACTTAGTGCACAATACACACACGTATATATGTGCATACACACACACTCAGTGCACACGATACATGCACACACACGCACTCACACCCTTATACACACATGTGCATTAATGCACACTACACATGGACACACAGGTACATAGTACACATGCCTACACATATACATATGAATGTATACACTATACACATACACACATTCAAGCTCATATGCACATACACACATATTTATAGGTGCCCTCATATGCACTTATACACACACATCAATGCACCCATCATACATGTACACACACATGTGCAGACATTAATGCACATACACACTATATACAACACTTACACACACGGACACACACTCTGTAAATGTACATGTGTGTACACATGCTTACGCTTATATGCACACACACACACGCACATCCCTCGACATGTACACAAGGTGCACTTGTACATACACCCACCACATACGTGACACACATACACGTGCCATATACACACATGTATAATACACATGCAAACACATGCTCATGTCCTCACATATATACATGGACGTGTATATATACCAACAATCACACCACCACATGTGCACCCACACGCGCTCATGACGTGCTCCTTGATGCCCTGCATGTGCCTCTCAGCCCTGCAATGACCACAATGGAGTCTCTGGCAATTGTGTTCAGCAGGGTGGAAGCTGAGATCCAGACCATCTCCTGCGCTCCAAGTGGTCCAGCCATGTGTGCCCGTCAGCAGTGTGTCCTACCATCTGCCTTGAGCCCCAGGTCCAGGACCCACACACCCCCCGAAGTTTCTGGGGTCTGGCACCTATGCCCTGAGGGACCCACAGCCACTGCCTTGCTCGTACCCACACTATGAACACCCCGTGTCCTCTCTGGGGGGTGGAACACAATCTGTGACTTGGATTCAACTTTAAAACTGACTCCAGTGGTAGAAGGAATGAACTAGATTCACGTAGACCAACACAGGTCTGAGAGCAGAACAGAGACGGGAAGACTAGAAAAGTCCACAGTTTGTGCTCACGTAGTCAAGACCCCAGCTGGCCCCAACCCACCACGGGAGACCCCCAAACCCACTGTGGGAGGCCCCCAAACCCACTGTGGGAGACCCCCAAACCCACTGCGGGAGACCCCAAAACCCACTGTGGGAGGCCCCCAAACCCATTATGGGAGACCCCCAAGCCCACCCTGGGAAATTCCAAACTCACCATGGGAGACCCCCCCCCACTGTGCACACGGCCCTGCAGAGCTGAGCCGTCCCACCCAATCCTGCAGCCTGTTAGCAAAGGGGTGTGTCACAGACACCCAAGACCCACACAGATGCCCCCAAGGTCCATGAAGCAGGACAAGGAACAGCTGGGCCTGTGGAGTAACTGACCTGGGTGTGGTGACTGCAGGCTCTCTCGCCCTGGCCTCTCCCGCCCTGCAATCCTGTCTCCCAGCTGTGGACCTGCATGGAGACTGCCCCAACTCAGCTCCATCCGCGAAGCAACCGATCACCCAGTGCCTGGGTTTTCACTCAGTGGCACGTCTCCGACTGCCTGCCGTGACCGCTCAGCTCACTCAGCTGACCTCTTCCTGAGCCCAATTCCAGGCCTGCTTCCCAGGCCTGAGCCGTAGGAAACTGCCAACATTTGACCCGGTTTTGACCTGGAACACAGCAGTTCCACATGTTCCCACCTATTAGCAAGTGCTAAGCAAATATTTGTTGAATAAATTTATATCCAAGTGCAAGAAAAAAATAACCAACCTTGAGCCCTTGGGGACTTGCAGTGGGTGGGCGTCACCCAACTCTGTTTCTGCAAGTGCAGAAGACCCCAGTTATCAGCCTGCAAGCTGTGTCCAGTGTGTGGGGAAGACCCCAGTCATCAGCCTGCGAGTTCTGCCGACCACAGGGAGAAGTCCTTGGCCATCAGCCTGTGAGCTGCGTCCGCTACACGGGCAAGACCCCGGCCATCAGCCTGTGAGCTCTGTCTATCACAGGGAGAAGTCCTTGGCCAACAGCCTGCGAGCTGTGTCCAGCGCATAGGGAACACCCCGGCCATCAGCGCCTGCGAGGTGTGTTCAGGGCATGGGGACAACTCTGGCGAGCTGTGTGTGTTCACAGGGACCAGGAGGAGGCAGCACTGACCCCGTGCAGAGCTCACTGAGGTGGTCTTCTGGACGGACAGAGGACCCTGGTCTAGGGCGTGGGGCAGCACCTCTCTGTAGTACTGGGAGAGACGAGAGGGAGGATGAAAGGAGGGGACGGCGGGGAGGGGCACCCATGTGCTGGCGCTCCTGTCCCCACTGCCTCTGATGATCAGCGCAGCCCTGTGAAATCCCACTGCACTGGGACCTCCAGAGTTCCCAGAGCCTTGGGGACAGTTAGAGGGCCCAGGTCTTTAAGCTACGCTTTTCTGTATCTACTCAGGGCTGTCCTTAACTGTTCTCTGGCCTCTCCTGGGCTTGCCCTTGTCCTATGGAAAGTGCTGGAACAAGATGCAGGCTGCCCTCCCAACTGGACAGCCTGCTCCCTCCACCCCGAACACGCTGCGCTCCTGTGACCTACAGAAACAGATCACAGTCCTTGGGCCTGGGCGCATCGCACTCTCGCTGGCCCCATCCCAACAGGAAGCCTGCACGTGAGGTGGACGTCTCTGAGACTGACCCCATGCCAGCGACTGCACCCCGCTCCGCCCACAGAGCCCCCGGCCTGCAGCGCCTTCCTGTAGCCCAGACACATCCACAGGGAAGGTCATATTTCCCGTAAACAGAACTCGTGGTGGCCGGACCCGGATGCCTCTGCTTTCCTCAGACACGCCAGGGTCGGTGAGAAGCGGGGAAAGAAGACGGGCATCGGCCATCAGCACAGGGCAGAGCGGGAGTGACATGGACCCACACACGCGTGCACACGCAGCACACCACACATGGACCACACATGTGTGCACACGCAGCACACCACACATGCTTGTGCTCACAGACAGCCCGTGCCACGTTAGATCCGTCGTTCGGGGGAATGACTTTGCAGAAACCCTCTTGCAAGGCCCATCCCCTGAGCTGTTCTAGAGACAGACTCCCTGGGCGGGTGGACAGAGGCCTGCAGCCCGGGGCTATGTCTTCAGAGGAGACAGGGATGTCACAGGCTGTAAGTAGGCACCGAGGGAGCGCTGACGGTTTCCTCCCTCTGCAGGGTTCACAGCAAGAGACGCAGATACACATCAGCAATTTCTGTTGCCCTAGCTCAAGGCCACATCTTTCTGATGGGGGCTGAGCAAGTCTCTGCTCGGGCGTCATGTCAGGCAGTAAGTCCCTGCGGGCGCCTGTTTGCTGGGCCGGGTGCAGTCTCAGAAGTCTTAATTCTGGCCGACAGAGCAACTCCAAGACAGATCTGTCCAGATACCTCCTGGTGTCCATTTTCTGTCTCTTCGCCACATCTTTTTTTCTTCCTTTTTTCCTACTTTCCCTTTACATCCCGGTAGGGGGAGGGAGGGTTCAGTTGTCCACATTTGGAGCCTCTAACTGTGGGTGAGGCGTGGGTGAGTCTGACCCCTAGCGGCTACCTTGGCGGTGGCAGTTTGGGCCGTCTTGCCGGGAAGTGGGAGCCCTGAGCCCCGGGACCCTGGGAAGGAGGGAGCAGAGCTCCCGGCCAGGGGTCCAGGAGTGCTAGCCCTGCCTGGGGCCTTGACCACGCCAGCGGTGGCCTGAGGCCTGTTCCTCTGTCTCTCTCTGGGGAAACACCTGGTAAAGTTCCTTTGACAGTGGTTGGTTATTGGCCCCGAGTCCCTAAAAACACTGGCGTCCCTTTCATCCTGTGCCCTTTTTGATTACAGCAACGTCTTGGCGCATTGGACTGTAAACAAATGTGGGTCCATTAGAAAGTTCTTTCTGGCCTCTACCACTGTACACCCACTTTCTGCTACAGTCTGCCGAGCTGGGGACTGGCCAGCTCTGAAGACAGCTCTGGGGACTGGCCAGCAACGTCACTGAATTAACAAGCGTGATCCCAGGATGGAGTCTGTCGCTAGGAAGTGCTTTGCAGGTGTGTCTAAATCCAGCACTGTTTTTTGCTATGGCAAAGTATCCCTTCCTTTGAAAATAAAATACCATCAAATATTAAACAACACCACAAATAATTGGAAGTTCCTCTCAGGGGCAAATGACCAGAATAGACATTTCCAGTAAGAAGACACGTGGATGGCCTGCAGCTCTGGGACAGAGGCTCAGTGCCCTCGGCAGCCATCAGGGCACTCCCTGGACACCAGGTGACAAGGGACAGGGGAGTGCTGGCACCATGCCCCAGGAATGAGAAGTTGGGGTGGAGGGGAAGGGGGTGCCTCAGGTGACTGAACACTGCTCCCACATTCCTTGGGGAGGAATTCCTCAGGAGGAAAGATTGGGACGGCTGTCCAGGCACGGTGCTAGCATCCACGTCTCATGGGACGGCATCAACGCAGACGCATAGGAGCCTCCTGGGAGCCAGCGGGAGCGGCAGCTGGCAGGTAGCTCTGGGGACACAGCACCCTGACTCCAGGAGGGATGTGCTGTCCTGCACCTTGTCAGCCCTTTGTCCACAACACAGCACCCCAGATCTTCCCTCTCTCCTCTCAACAGACCCCACCATGTCCTGTGGGCACAGAGCCAGGTCGTGGCTGAGAGGGTGGTGGCACCATGGGCAACAGGAAGAAGCTGCCCACTCTGTGGCTGCAGTGGGGTCTGGGGAGCAGCTCTCTCTGGAGACCTTCTGGCCATGTCCCGGCTCCTGCCCCAGCGAGGGGTCATCCACCCAGAAACCAGATTTCCACACACTTTTCCAGAACCATCAGAATGTCCCCCAATTCGCTCTACCAGACTCAGAGGTAAAGGTGAATGGAAAATACGAGTCAGAATATAATTTCAAAATGTACGTTAATATGAACATTCTGCTTTCTAGCATAATTAATAATTATCCAAAGAAAACACTCTTTATGTAAGTAGTAAACCTTTCTTACATGAGCAGACGTGACTGTGTGGCTGTCCCTCCAACACGCCTGCTCCAGGTGCTCCAGGGAGGCTGAAACAAGCCCCCATTTCTTCCAAGAATCGCAAGTGTGAGCTAGAGAAGGTTCTGCTCCCCCGAGGTTCCCTCCTGCGGGCTGCCTTCTGGGGGAGACCCTGCACAGCGGGGTGTCCTGGTGACTTGGCGCATGCTGGCGTGCGGTGGAGATGGAACTCCTCAGTGAAGCCAGACGACCAGCGAGACAGACGTGCCCCACGTGCTGGCGGGACCCCGTCTTGGCATGTGCCTGTTGACACGTAGGAGAAGCACAGCCCTCACGGGGGTAGCAGGGGCCCCTGCACCACACACAGTCACACGTGCACACACAAGTGACACCCCATGGTAGCTATCTTTTCTTTTTAACACCATGCATATTTCATCAAGCTCCGAGCAGTGTCTTCTGATTTATGGTAATCGTCAACAAAAGCAAAACCAGATGAGTTTAACCCTGCAGTAGCTAGGAGTTAACGTCATAAAATTATATTGTTTTTTTTTGTAAAAAGGGAGGGTCTGAAACTCAACTCTGAGGACTGAGCCCAGAAGGACGCTGACCTCAACGTGGCGGCAGCCGTCTGCAGCACGAGCAGCAGCGCCGCCCAATGCAGCGGGCAGCCAGCCCCATGTGAGCCCAGGCCCTGGCCTGGAGGACTTGGAGTGAGACTAATTTCCATATCAAACCCAATTTAGATGAACCGTCTTGGTTTAAAAAAAAGAAAAGCCAGTGCATCAATAGCTCCTTGATTAGATTTTCATCTCCTGAGCAGACAAATATGAATATTTATTACCATGAATGCAGATTTTTCTCTTTCCATTGCTCTGATCTTGAATATTACCCATCGCTAATTTTTATGAAAATTTGGGCAACATAATGTTTTCACATAAACTGACAGTTCTTGAGATAATCCCGTTATTGTCTGGTTGAAAATGACAGCTTCCGCTTATTCATGTGTTAACGAGGGATTAAATATTGTTTTTCATTCCCATAATGTAAGATGGACTGGAAATTAAAAATTGAACATTGTATATTAGTGGGGCTTTGAAGACCAGAATTTGTTTGCATTCACTCAGAGAAGATCTGTAAATTAGTGGTTTAACAATCAGTCCCTCTTATGCTGCTGCCAAAGGCAGCGTTGTGAAGCATCACGGACGTTCCTAAAGTAAATTCATTACTCTACCTGCTACACACCAAAATGAAAAGACTCCCATCAGTAAATAAGCCACAGAGGAAAAGGCAGCCCTTAGCCAAAGAAGTAAAACCGCAGCACAATTCACATTGTTCTAGCGTCGGGATTTTCCCAGGCCCCTCACGAGAGGGGCGTCCAGTCACTGACCGTCGCATCCCATTGGAGGAAGGAGGATTCTCCACACCTTCCCTGCAAGATCCCACACGGGACCAGGCATGCTCCGGGGAGGGGCTGGGCTCTTCCCACCCTAAGCGTCATCACGAGTGACATGTTATTTGCACCACGTGGTAATTTTGAGTGTGTGGCTGTGGATGCGTGGATCACACTAAAGTATGGATTTGATGGGTTACTGAACACAATGATCCTATTATGCTCTAAAATACACACTAAATTTTATTGATTTACTTATCATTCATCTATTCATTCTCCTTGATTGCCTTGGCAGAATTTTTACTTTTTAAATGATTGTTTTGCATGGCACAGGCTAATAGCACAGATACAGTTCTTAAAAGCTAGTTAGCCCAAACACTATGCTTGGATTGAATGAATAAGAGGAACGGTAAGTGTAATGGGTCACTGACAGGCTGGATTTGACCACGGTCAGTGTCACAGCTAAGCTGTGTTCCTCCAAAATGCATCTGTGAAGCCTTTAGAGCAGCGGTTCTCAACCTTCTTAATGCCGTGACCCTTTAATACGGTTCCTGTGGGTCACGACCCACAGGTTGAGAACGTGCTGCTTAGAATGTGACTGTACTTATACCTGCTGCCAGCCCAGGGGAAGGGGGACGGGTGGCCCGTGTGGCATAGCAGGCACTGTCTGGGTGCCGGAGGGCAGCCCCAGAGCTTACCCGTCATTGCACTCTCAGCCGCACAGGTGCTTGGGGCACAGCGCTCTCCCTCCTCTCTGTGAGTCCCAGCACGTGTGAGTCCTGTCCCCATAGAGCTCAGCACCTCAGGGGGCTGTGACTGGCGCCAGCTGCCCAGAGTGGGGCTCCCCAGAGTGTTTGGTCACTCCGGGTGGGGAATGGTTCTGAGGGGAAGGGTCTCTGGTGAGTGTGCGGATGCCCCTGTGTTGTCCCCAGTGGACAGCACCTGCAGGCCTCGTTCCAGGTCCTGCTGGTAACTGATCCTGCAAGCGAAACACCAGGGTTTTCCATGGGTAAGTCACAAGCTTGCCAGGTAAGCAGGGAGGTGGACATACTGACACACCCTCCCTCACTAACACCATTGCCTTGCTGCCCTGAAGGGCACATTTGCCCCACCCTGATTCCAGCCGACCTCGAGACCCCACCTTTGTAGTTTGACACAACTGACCAGCACTCCCTCCTGACTGGGGCCTCTCTGCCCAGGTCACAGGGGTGCTCAGCAAGGGCCTCTGTATCCTGTGCTTCACCTTGTGATGTTTCAGGGCTGAAACTCCACCCTCCAACCCTGCTGATGCTGCCATTTGCTGGACATGGGACCCACGAAGCTGACTCTGGCACACTCCTGTCTCTCCTCTCAGGTGTCCAGGCCTCCTGCACATGGACATGTGGCCACCAGCTCAGCAGAAACCCCTGTGCCCTTTCTCCCTCCCGCCATGGGCCTGCTCGGTGTTTCTGCTGAGGCTACATTACTCTTTAGCCTGGGACACGGTCAGCTGCAGGCTGCAAACCTTCCTGAGAAACAAAGGTCTCCTTTCCAGATTTATGCTCCTGACCATTCTTCAGCTGACAGTTGAATTAAGAGTCAAGGCACAGGATGAGACTGGGTCTAATGGTGCCTGCATCTGAGCAGCCCCACGCAGGGTCATCAAGCACTGGTGATCCAACTAAATTCTGTGAACTAAAGTAAAAATCTTACGTAAATCTTAATAGTACTGCTAGCTGACTGTGTGGACACCCTCTTGCCCCAGGGGACTCTGGAAGTCTCCTAAAGCTGAATGTCTGGCCATCAGAAGGGAGGTCAGATGTGCCTCCTCGTGCCCCCTCCCCTTTTGGGAAATATCCATTGTTACTTTGCCCTATGTAGCCTGAGGCTTGAGCAGCACCTACGGGTCATCAGTTTCCTTAACAGATCACTTGAGTCTGGGTATATTTGGTAATGTCTATAATCGGCAGACTCCTTAGCCTAAATCTTCCAAGTCTATAGACAAAGCTTCATTTCTTTAACCAATTAAAAATCAAAGAATCTTTAAACCAACCTATAACCTGTAATGACCCACATGACCTGCCTTCTGGGGTCAACCAATGTAGCCTTCAATGTACTGATTGATTGATGACTTTACATGTAATTCCCATCTTCCTGAAATGCATAAAACCAAACTCTACCTAGCCCTGGCAAGGCCTCTTGCTCAAGACTTCTGTGACGTGGCTCCAGGCTGGGGTCACACAAATCTGGTTCAGAATAAACCTCGCTAAATGATTTTACAGAGTTTGGGAGCTTTTCCATTGAAAATTCATAGCCTCATTGCCCAAGAAACCCTGTCACCTCTGACATTTCCATGTTTTATAATTCAGCATACTTATCCTCAAATGCTAGGCTCCCCTTCCACTCTCACAAATCCTTTGCTTTCCCTCTATTCTGGCAACACCCAGCTCAGGCCAGGCCAGCTTCTCTGAGACCAGCTCCTCCAGCCTCCAGTTCCAGAGTGAGGGCTCTCACCAGAAACATGATCACTCTCGGTGCCTCACCAGCCAGTCCCATCCCTGCCACACACAGCCAACGCTCCTTCTCTTGATTTCCAAACATGTGCTGTCATCTAAAGGCCAGGGCACTTACTGTGTCCAGCCTGCGGGCAGCATGGAGTCCTGCAGGGCCTTCATGGTTATGTGATGATGTCAGTGGCCGTGAGTACGCCTGCAGCCTGGACCACTAGACGGTGCTGGGAGTCAGCACCTGTGCCAGCGCCGCCTTTGTCCTCTCACAGTGGTGTTCCCCCCCATGACCTCTTGCTCAAGAATGTGTGTGTCTGCTCATTTACTTTGCTTACATGTGTTTTCTTTATTTAAATTGTAAAAATCGGCAGGAAATGTAAAATGACGTAGAACTACCCGTACACATTGCACCAGCATCAACCTCCTGACTTTGCTCTAATTTTCTGTCATTCTGTACATGATGGTGATGGGTGTGTGGGACCTCTCTGTTCTATCTTTCCATTTCCTGTGAATCCAACTGATTTCAAAATCAAACGTTGAAAATTATATTTTAAAAAATTTGGAAAATGGAGAAAATCCACTCAAAATCCCACCAATTCACCCTCTTCTGTAACCAGACCCTTATCTGCATGTGACACTGTCTTCTGCCTTGTCTGTGCCCCTACATATTCACACAGCTGCTTTCAAGTTTAGACTTACAATTCTTTCTTTCTTTTTTTTTTTTTTGAGATAGAGTCTCACTATGTCACCCTGGGTAGTCTGCCATGGCATCACGGCTCCCAGCAACCTTAAACTCTTGAACTTAAGAGATTCTCTTGCCTTAGCCTCCCAAGTAGCTGGAACTACAGGCGTCTGCCACAATGCCTGGCAATTTTTTGTTGCAGTTGTCATTGTTGTTTAGCAACCCTGGGCTGGGTTTAAACCTGCTAGCCTGGAGCACCCTACCCACTGAGCTACAGGTGCCACCCAAACTTATAATTCTTAATGAAATCAGAGAATAACATTTATTTGATTATTGTAATTAGTTACCTTCCCATAGGTTTAGATCTTCATTTTAGTTTTTTTTTTTAATTTTTAGAAAAAATTTCCTTACCTGGCCAATGATCTTTCCTTCCTTCCCTTCCTTCCTTCATTCTTTCTTTCTTTCTTTTTTTTTTGAGACAGAGTCTCACTATGTCACCCTCAGTAGAGTGCCATGACATCACAGCTCACAGCAACCTTGAACTCTTGGGCTTAAGTGATTCTCTGCCTCAGCCTCCCAAGTAGCTGCGACCACAGGTGCCCACCACACGCCTGGCTATTTTTTTGTTGCAGTTGTCATTGTTGTTTATCTGGCCGGGGCTGGATTTGAATCAGCCAGCCTCGGTGTATGTGGTCAGCGCCTTACCCTCTGAGCTATGGACGCCACCAATAAATGGTCTGTTCAAGATAAATGTCTAGGAGTGTGATTGTTGAGATTATTACTTGATTTCTTTTGTTTGGCTTTAGATGCCCACCACTGCCCTGCTGTCTAGAAGAGCTGAACAGACTCACCTGGCCTATCAGGGAGGAGGCACAAGCAAGTGTTATCTCATTTGGTCTCTATTAACCCCCCCCCCCAAACTATTATCCCTCAGCAACCTCAGTACCAACCTTAAAGACAAGACTTTACACCAGATACTAGGGCAGGGATGGGGAAAATTCATGTTGGACGCTGCATTAATTCAGCTATAATCAGAAAAGGTCACATTCAAGAAACTTCAATTACATATACTTAAAAATTTACTTTGTAAAAATCTAAGTACTATGTAGTTAATAATTTCAAAAAGTGAAAATTACTTGTTAGTTAATTTACCTTTTAATGATTTTGTCATGTCTGCTTTTTGTTGGAAAGCAGCTGAATGTTTGGTTGCAGTGTGGAGGTCACAGTTTCAGTTGACCTCTTCAGTTGACAGATGGTCAGTCATTTGTGACCTTAAGGGCGTCTTGATTTGGGTTATGAAGCAGAATGTAGATTCACAGCAATAAGGGTTTGAAAAACACAAAAGCCTTTTTCAGTCATGTTGCCGAAGGTGTGGGTGTTCCAGTGCACTTTTCCATATTTCAGTTGGATCTTTCTTAGCATCAAACTCATTGTCATCTACTGAGAGCTCAATAGGTTCCATCTGTGGTTCTTTAGGTGCCTTGGTGATAGTATCAACCAGGTGAGGCTGAGATGCTAATTTGGATGTGATGTGATGATTCTCAAAGTCAGTGACTCTTTCCTTATATTCTCCAATTACAGGTCTATAGCAGCTGTGTATTCTTCAGATAGTTTGCATATGTCATCCTGCTCATCAGAGACCTTTGCTAATGGGAAAATGTTCATCTGAGATTTCCTTCTCAAGAACGGTTTTGAAAAAAGAACTTTCTTGTTTTTTTTCAAATGCTTGGATTTTTTGCCAAATATATATAGACTTAGTTTTACCTTGTAAAGAAATATTCAAGTCACTTTGATTTGACATACTACAGAGCAATGCTGCATTCCTATAGAAATCTTCTTTCAATAATTCACATTGCTAATTCTGTTCTTCATAAAATTTAATTATCTGTTCTTGCAGAGATAAATTTTGGGTAACACCTGTCCCTGTGGTAGGCAGCACACTTTACACTGAATACTTCTTTGTTCAACTTTAGAATGTTATGAAGCTGATGATGCTGTGTTGCATTTGTACGAATATAGTTAATAATACTTAAGTCCAGAGTGTCACTTAAAATGGTTTTGAGCACACAGATTTTGCTGAAGCAAGATGCAATGAAAAGAAATGAGGGTATCTCAATCTTAATTACTTTTCATTGTGTGCAATAAACCCTTCTTGTTCTCCTGTCATGGAAGGTGCACCATCTGTCCACACAGTCATTAAATTTACAAAATCCACATCATTCATCTTGAAAGCTGTTGAAGCTCTTGATTCCCATGTTCTGTTCACAAAAGTGCCCAAAGCAAGTAACTCTTCATAGTACAGAAAATCTGTTATGAGCTGAATGAAGTATGAAACCTGTACTGAATCAGCAGAATCAGTTGATTCATCCAAAGCAATTAAATAATATGTATTTTCCTTTTGGATGTGCTACATGAAATTGTTCTGTTACTTTGAAAGCTAATTTGTGCTGCCAGTCAGCGATGGTTCTCCTTCACAGAGATATTTCTTTGTACTTTGAAACATTATCGGAGTCTAAGCATCCTACAACTTCAACGCTGCATTCTTTCATGATTTCTGTATCACTGAATGGCTTCCTTTTTCTCCTGAGTATATAAGCTACTTTACGTACAGGCTGCTTCAGTGCCATTACTTCCAAGTCTTATCGCTGCCTGAAAGAATTGCTTTGCTTTTGTTTTCCACCTTTTAATTTCTGCAACACAACCTTCCACATCTCTCCTAATTTATAAGTGGTCCTTATAAGTGTTAAAATGCTCGTGAGCACTGAATGTCCTTACTATTGACATTGTAGGATCACAAAGCAAGAAAATCATCTTATTTTAGCAGAAACAAGATAATATTACAAATCCCAATCCTCATTAAAGAATCTGTTTTCTTCCTTCAGCATTTGCTTGCTCTTCTTTGACATGATGGACTGTTAAGCAGAATTTAAAAAATACCGTCGAGCTATGTAACTATCTGCAAATTCCACTTCAAACAGAAACAGCGTACTGTTGTTGAAATCTGATAGCAGACTGGTGTACTCGACCCCATAAACTCTCACCACCAGGCGGGTGGGGGTCAGAACATAGCAGCTGTCAATACATCCCTTATGGGTGACTGTTGTTCTGATTGTGCTGGTCAATCTGGGGGGATTATTTTGTTGAAATTTGTTTTATCCTTTGGCATTTTAAGTACATTCATTTTGAAAGTAAAATAAAAATAGAAAAGATAAACAAAAATGTTTTAATAAAAATAAAAGAATCTGTTCTTTAAAAATTGGATTTTATCAAAAGTCTGCACTTTAGGATTTAGAAGGCTGCCTGGGGCCTCATGGCGGTAGGTTCCCCACCCCACTCTGGGGTGTAATTAGTACACCTGCTGGTCTCCCACTCAAGAGGCTCTGACACCACCTGACCGAGCACAGGGGCCTCCTGCCTCATGCAAACCACAGTGGCAGGAGCTCCCTCCTTGACCAATCTGCTGGTCAGCACCCCTGCTCACAGTGGCACAGCCCTGTCAGCATTTATTCTAACCAAAAGTCTCATCAGTGGGCTGCCAGTATGTCATAAGCACCACAAAGGCAGGTGGCAGCAAGGTCACAGCGTGGGCAGCATCACGGCGCCTGAGTGGCATGCAGAGGTGGTTCTTCCCTGCCACTTCCCTACTTTGGTGGTTTCTTCACCAGTGGGCAAAGCTGCCTCTCTATCACATCATATCTGCAGCCATATGTGGGTCTATTAGACCAGGTTTCTGGGGAGGCAGGTGGGAAATACATCCTCACAAGCATCCAGCAGCTCAGGTGCATGGCTTAGTGGGGTTATCACTGCTGACAGGGTCCTAAGTCTGCGTTCTGTACACTCTAAGCAGGCCCCGAGCAACTGGAGGACAGACTGGGTACAGCACCTTCACTAATGGAAATGGTGGTGGGGAGCTGGGGGCAGAATGGAGCTCCTCCTCAGTGCCTGATAGATATCCCCTGTGGGGCAGAATGAAGGCCATTTAGTGCCTGCTCAGTAGCCGCTGCAGGGCAGAATGAAGCTCCTCCTAGATGCCTGCTAGGTATCCACTCTGGGGCAGAATGAAGGTCCTCTTTGGTGCCTGCTAGGTATAGGCTGTGCTTGCCGATGCATCCCTGTGATAGCCACCAGGCACCACATGGCCTCCAGGCTCATATCGCACAATAAATTTATGTAACATGTGGTGCAGATGCAGGATCTTAGGCTCATAGACTTTTCTTTTCTTTTAAAATAATTTATTGTTGGGGATTCATTGAGGGTACAAGAAATCAGGTTACACTGATTGCATTTTTTAGGTAAGGACCCTCTTACCATTGTGTGTTGCCCCAAAAAGCTGTGGCACACACCAAGACCCCACCCCTCACTCCTTCTCTCTGTCTACTCTTCCTTTTTCCACCCCTCCCTCCTTCTTTCTCTCTCTGCTCTCCCCTTACCCCAGAGCTCACAGCCTTTTAGGGGCTTTCGGCATCAACATATTAGCTACAGAATCCTTTCTGTGTACAGTTTTACTCAGAAGCCCAGTGAGTTGTGAAGGCCATGGGCCAGAGAGCAGCGGAGCTGCGTATGAGTGTGACGGTGGCTGTTGCTCAGCCTACAGGGCACTTGGAAGGATTGGAAACGTCAGCCTCGCTCCACGACAGGGACACAGAAAGACCTCTCCCTTGTGATGGGACCTCGTCACCACCAATGTGCTCATCCTCGCCAGCACCTCCATTTGCTTGTTTCTTCCCTGTTTGCATTTTTGAACTGGAATGATGCTGAGGCCTGGGGCTGGGCAGGTTAACCTCACAGTTCTACGTTTATCAGGACAACAGAGAACAGATGCAACTCTCACTCCAGGGGCTAAGATGGCCTTACAGTGCCCTGCCCCCTGGTGACAGCTGCCTACATGATTTGTCTTCCAAACTTTTGAGCTTTTCTTTATGGAGATTATAATTTTACTTTGGAAGAAACATGGCTTTATTAATTTCAATAAATGCAAACACTTTCAAGATATTATAAATTAGATTTTGAGAGACATCAAAATATACCAATCTATTAGGGATGTGCATTCACTGCAATCTGTTCATTTCCTGTAAATTTTGTTTTGAAATATTTCCATTTGGCTTAAAAGGTTTAATTCTACTACCTGTTATTAGATGTGTCACTTGCAGGCACTGGGGAGAGATCTAAATGCTGCTAGGTTTCTCGTAATTAGACTCTGCTTTACATTCCAGAGTCAGAAGTTAGAAGAATTTTAAAAACATTTTAAAAATCAGAATCATCAAAATCAGGTTTAATATGGAAAGAGGCAATTAAAATTAGGAAAAAAAGATATTCACTTTTTAAAATTTTCTCAACCTGTACGTTTTCCTCCCACTTTTACTACCCTGAATCTGCTCTAAGTATATAAACTTGCCTGCCCTCTGCTAAGACCAGCTTCCAGAATGAAGAATGGAAAATGGGAAATGGAATGTGTGACCCTGGCATGAGACCCCAGGGAGAAGGGTCTCTGTCAGTTCAAAGGTTCTAGAAGTACCATCTTGGAAATGGGAAATGGCCAGGTCGAAAGGCTCAGGGGATCCCCAGAGCTGAGGAACACTAGGCAGACCCAGGAAACATCTGGAGACTGCTGGGAAGACCTGAGGTGAGGTTTCCTCCAGGCAGATCAATCTGTAGGAGGAGCAAGTGGTCTGGGGTGTGATCAAGAAACCTCTGCCCCAGGGACGGCAGGATGCATCTTCTGCACACTTGGGGTAGAGAGAAGCAGATGCCTCTCATGAATCCATTGTAGGTCATTGGCCCTGCCCACCATGAGAGGAGGGATTTGGAGCTCCTTCCTGAGCTTCAGAGTCAGCTTCAAGTCACCAGACCACCCATTCTGAGCCCTGTGTGTCGGGTCCGTCCACTCTGTACACAGAGCCTCACCAGCTAAGTGATGCCATTGCCACTCGAGAGATGAGAAAACCCAGGGCAGACACAGGGCTGGTAGGAAACCAAGAGTCTGGCCTTGCCCACCTGGGTAGGTTGGAGACACCTGTAGATCTCCAAGGAGGGCAGGCAGGATGCACATGGCGACAAATTTGCTGCTGAGAACAGGGTCAGGGTGGGGAAAGGTGTTTGGACCATCATTGTTGGGATAATACTCCAATGCCCTAATTCCATCCATTTGGAGCAAGTGAACCATTTTGTTAAGACCTTGTAGACCCCTCACCTTTTGTAAGCAAAATAGCCCCTTGAACAAGCAGCGACCCTGCAAAAACAGGAAGGAAATTTAGCTGAGAGCTGCAAAATCCTGTGACAGCTGAAAAATCTTATAAAACCACAATTGTGTCACAAGTCTGTTTGTGTGTCCCCCTAGTAAGACTCCTCCTCCATAGCTCTAACTTTGCAGATATTAGCTTCTGTAAAATTCCGTTTTCTCTAGGGTAGTGGTTCTCAACCTTTGGGTCATGACCCCTTTGTAACAATGAAAATGCATCTCGGGATGAGGAAGGTTGAGAACCACTGTTCTAGGGCTTCCCATCCCTCGCTTGAAGTGCCATATAAAAACCTTGCACTCTCACTTCTCAAGAGACTTTGTGGCGTAAGCCTGCTCATGACTGGCTGGCCCAGTAAAGGACCCTTGCATATTTCAGACTCAGTGTGTTGGCATTTCTCTATAATTCCATTTGTGGCAGGTACAACAATATGAAAGCCTGGGCCCAGATGAGGCCCCGAGCAGAGCACAGACAGGAATGAGGAGAGGCCCACGCCTTGGATTGTCAGACGTGCAGAAATCCAGTAGAAGAGTTGGTGGCAGAAGAGCCTGATTCTCAACTCCTTAGCACGTTCAGGGTTTGGAAAAGGGAGGTGTCAGCACTCATTGCTGAGAGGTTGGGAGATACAAGTGCAGGAACATGACCTTGGGTTGGCAGCCATGTGGTCTCTGATGATGCTGACCGGTAGGCAACTGGGTCCAAGAGCGGGGAGGGAATCTTGGTTGGAGGCATGAGATGAGAACGGGGGTGTGTTATGGGGTACAGGGAACACAGACATTTTGGACAAGCTTTGCTGTGAAGGGAAATGAAAACAATGAGTGGGTAAGGAATAGCTGGTGGTGTAATAGGCCAACAGCCCCCCAAAAGACCTGAGTCTGTCTCAGCCTGTCTCTGCCTTGGTCCCAGCATGCCCCCTCCTTAGGTTAATTCCGAGAACAGGTTTCTGACAAGGAAGTTCTCCAAGGTCCCTTAACTCCCTAGCTATTGCTACACAATAGTGAAAACTTAAGTGGAGTTTCCCAGGTTACTGAGTTTCCCAAGCTACTGAGCCTTCCAAGCTGTCTCTGTGCCAACCACCATGATGTAACCCCCTGAGCCAACTACCTGACTGTAATCTCACCCCCATCTAACCGTCACGTTTTGCTTCTGTTTTTGCTTGGCTTGACACATAGCAACGGAAAAGGTTATGAAAGGCTGTCTGTTTTTCTCTTCGGGACTGTTTGCCCTTTGGGGCAGTGACCTGCCTGTGCAGGTGTAATAAATTACCATCTATTTGAGCCTGAAGTGGGGTCTGAGTTTTTTCTTACTGGTGGCAACAGGTACAACATTTTGAGGCCCCAGCGAGATTTGCCACCCCTGGACCCCCACCTATGCCTGCTGCCACCTGACGGCTTTAGGGGAAGGCCTCGGAGAGATGTTCCTCCACCCCGGGGTCCTTGGACCTTTGGAGTCAGGACATAGGTCCCCCAAACCTTCCAAATTGGTGATTAATCAGTGACACCTGGGTGAGTTTGTAACATCTGTCAGTTCTCTAGAGATTTTGGGGAGAGACCATCTGCCCCGTTAAGCTGGCTCTATTCTTCTGTCTGAGGGCTGCAGTCATTTGGTGTATGAAGGATAAGGGAAGGTCAGACGTGACATTAACTTCCCCTGCTGGGCCCCCACAGGATGCTGTAGAGAGTTTCTGGTCTGCCTCAAGTGGTCTGTCTCAAGTTTGGACTCACAAGGGTGAGTGAGTCTCTGATCTACCTCAAGTCTGGTTTTGGGCTCACAGGAGGAGTGAGTCAGTCTTTGGTCTGTCTCTGGTTTGGTTTTTCCTTTTAGGACTCACAGAGAGTGGATCTTCGTTTTGTCTGGTTTTTCTCTCCTCTGGACTCACAGAGTGTGAGTCTGCAGGTCTCTTTCATGTCAGTGAGATTGTGTGAAACCTGTCAGTCTCTCTCCCATGCCCAGTCTGTCTAGACTCACAGAGTGTGAGTCTGTTGGCTTCTCTTCTTTGGATGTCTCTCCATCCTTTTGGATTTGTCTGAACCATCTCTTTTACTTGTCCCTTCTCCAGTTTGTCAGGTTTTTCCTCTTTAGACTCACAGGGGAGTGAGTCTCTGGTCTGTCTTTGGTCTAGTTTTGTCTGGTAGTCTCTGGTCTGTCTCAGATTTTTCCTTTTAGGACTCACAGAGGGTGGGTCTTCAGTGTGTTAAAGTGGATCCAAGTTTATGTCAGCACTGGTGTCTGTGAGTTGTTTGTTAAATTTGTGTTAGCTGTTTCCAATAGTTTGTCAGAATTCCTTTCGAAGATTGGTCAGTTCCAAGTTTAAGTGTCAACATCTCTGTTTTCTTGTTGTCTGTCAATGTGTCAATGTATATCCCCTATGTCTTCCACTAAATCCTCTCTTTCCGGCAATTAAAGAGTTATTACAAAGTTTGGTAAAACTGTTCCTCCCTTTGACTGCTAAAAACTGTGGTTGCTATGTTACTAATGAATCTTGGCACTTAGCAGAAAACCCAAGGTCAATTACCCATTTAGAACTAAAAAAAGAGGGGGGGAAGTCCCTTTTACCTTTTAAAAACAGCAGCCACTTGGCATTACTCTGGTTGGCACATATTCTGCTGATCCTCGGGAAGCCTCCAGGATGGGGGCAGGTTGTGGCCCCTCTGAGGGGAGGCACCCTCTAGAAACATCCCAGGGTCCCCAGAGAACCTGGAGCTCTCAGGATACCAGTTGACAATCACTCCTAAATTCACCTGTGAGTTCACCTCTGGAGGTAAGCCACTTTAACATCTAATTTTGGCTAGTGTCTGCAGAATATAATTATTCATAATATTTTTATTGTGCTTATTTGTTGTAAATTATTAGAAAAATATGTAACTGTTTGTTGAATTTAGTTGTTGTAATTTGTTTGGTGCCTCCAGGCGAAGGCCAAAGACAGGAACTTTAGACAGGAACCTCAGGTTGCCGGGCTATTGGACTGTCAGAAACTTTCAGAGGACCCCCAGGGTATTAGATCACCCACAGGCCTGTTAAAAACTGTATGAAAAAGTGTTCTGGTTCTGGTTTTCAGAATATGAAAGTAAGTGTACATTGTTCATGTCGGGCCTGTGTCTGCCATGTCATTTTATGCCATTTGTTCAGTGTTTGTTAAAAGATTGATCTTGGCCTGAAACAGTGTTGTATTGAACTGAGAAAAAGATATTGTTAGTATAAATATCTGTATGTTTCAATTCACTGTTTTCCTGCAACATTCTAGTTCCCTGATGGCAATGCTCCCCAGCACCCTGACTGACACCATTCCCTAAGAGCCCTCCCATACTAATTACATGGAAAGGAGGGCCCCAGCAGGGTGACAAAAAGGTCCCACAGTAGTCCTCTGTGACAAAGGTTAAAAAGTCTGAAATATTTGTGAAATATCTGTGCAGGTTAAATAAAACTTATAAAGAAGTTTACATGTGATCCAGTTAACTATGTATTCCCTTTAAAATCTTCTAACTTATAAATATGTTTGGAAAAATGTTTTAAGCCTTTAATATTTGACAAAACTTCCAAAGTCAAAACTCAAAATTTGGAGCCTGGCACCTGTAGCACAGTGGTTATGGCATTGGCCACCTGCGCCAAAAGCACAACTCTGAATTTAGTCTTTTTGAAATATTAAAACCACTGAAAACCTGAGGAAAACAAGTTAAACTTATTTAATTTGTTAAAAATGTATAGGAAACATTGTCAAATATAAGATGAATTAATTTTGTATGAATTATGGTTATAGGTAGTCTTTCCTAAAGTATAAAATATTAGTCTGTCTTAATGTATATTAATTTTAATTCCTCTAAAAAAGGGAAAAGAAATATTAAGAGAGACTAACAAATTCCCTCAAATTCAAATTCCTAATGTCTTTGAAAATTGAGTACCTTTGGACTAACAACAGACTTTTAGAACTTTTGTTAGAAAAATAAAACATGCTTATGAGTATTACTAACCTAGCTTCAAACAAAACAGAAATCAGATACGTGGAACTAAGTTGACTTGTTATAGTTTTTGTTTGAAATATTGAGGATTCTTTCTGTGTCCTGTTTTCAAGAAGTCAAGAAAACCATTTTTTACCTTTTGAGCTATTCGCAGCTTTTCAAGCAATGTATGTACTTATGAGCAGAATTTGAAACATGTATTTTTTCTCTCTCTTTGATCTTGCTGGAATTTAAAAGCCATTTGTAAGCATTCTTAATTTCTGACAATGCAGTTATTTGCATAAGTTCAATAAGAATCTGCATTATTCTATCAGACATGATGAAGGCACTGGTTATTTTACCAAGGCTTTGGCTGCCATAGCATTTCCAGAGGTGTCCAGACTGCATTAAGGAATTAACGTTGATTTTATAAGGCCAATGGGAGAAAAAAGCCCTTTGGAAAACTGGCCAGATACCCGTCAGTAACATTTCCTGATCTGTGGTAAGTAACAAAGGTCGCTTGCTGACAGGTCTGGAAATCAAGATGAGCTTGGGGACCTCAAGAGAAGAGGAATTTACCCAAGCATACAGGTATCTAATGACACAGATGAAACCTGGGCTCATGAAAGGCTTTCAAGAAAGTCCAGCCTGAGATTCCTTATAAAAGGTTTCAGCAAAGCCAATTTTAAAAGAAAGAGCCTAAATGGCTAATAATTAATTATTCTTACTGTACTTTATGCAAATAATCAGATCCAGTATACTGAAGGTACAGTTTATTTTGGCAACTAAGTTAGTTTTGCTATACTTTGTCTTTAGTAAAGAGAAATTAGACAGAGAAAAATGATTCAAAGAGAAAAGAGGCTGTGACCCACCTGTATTAAATCCCAGCCTTGTCTGTAATGTCAGCTCAAAAATTGAAATATAACTGTTTTACTAAACTAATCTGTTAAATGAAACTAAAAGACTGGTAAAAGAGTATAGAATTATATATAGTAGTTTTATATTTACTTTGAAGCCTTAAGACTCAACAAAGATCGCCTGTTGGCTACTCTAGAAAATTTGTGCAGTATTAAATATTGTCTACTGTGTCTATATAGAAAAATTAAAAATTAGATATGAGCCTTAGACAAAACCCCAGAAAGAGTAGCAAGAAAAAAATCTCCACTGGGGTATTTAACTGTGTTCCATTTAGTCTTTTGTATCTATACATCCTTTCTCTCTGGAGGATCAGAAAGACCAAGTCTAGGTCTAAAATCAGAAACTGGTCCCCCTGAAACGTAGAAAGAACTTTCCACCATCATCCTGACCAGACATACGGCAGTGAAGGTGAAAAGAATCCTCACCTGGAGTCATCACAGCTGGCTGAATAGAACTTCACGGCCCCTTTGGAAGGAAAGCTAACTTCTAAGACAGTCAACCTGCCCTGCTCTGGCCATGTACTGAGAGCTGGCTGGTCAATGCACAACTGAAGCCTGAGGAAACTCCTTGAGGGACGTGTCTTAATTAGGCTTTTGAACTTTGAGAAAAGGGGGGAAATGTCACAGGGAAAAGTAAAAACTCGTATACTATTAAGGCCTGAGTAGAGAAACCAAGAAGAATCACAGTCCCTAAGACTTCAGTGCTAAAATATCAGCACCTGAAACAAGCTGATATTGAGACCCCAAATTAAGGCAAGTACGTTAGATCGTCAACAAGTCTGTTAAAAATTGTGTGAGAGTGTATGGGTGTGGTGTGACTGAGAGAACTCTGAAAGTGAAGTTAGACCTCCTTTCACAGGTTCTAGGGGAATGTTGGTTTGCTTCCTATGGCTAAGTAGCAGCTCGAGTGGGAAATAGAGGCTGCCCTGGTTAAGAAATGGGTTGGAATTGTATGCATGTGAGTGCTTGGAGAATGACTGAGATGGGTAACAATAGGTGGGGTTTCGCCCCCCCCCCATTTATGGGGTGAAACAAATGTGTGTGTCTCCTTTTTCCCTGCCCCAAATTTGTCCCCTGACTATTCTGAGAAAAACTGGAAGTTCCAGGTTTCCACCTTCTTTGGTAGCAGCCATATGGCCATGTGGGACTTGGGGGAAAATGAAAAGACATTAAAAAGAATGTTATTGTAGTTTTGTTACTAGAATTTCTTCAGTGAGTGTTTGGTCTCAGGAATTTGAAAATTGAGCCCACAGGCCACAGATCAGTGATAAAAAGGCATTTTGTTGGACTGAGGGGCATGCAGAGGGAGTGGAGAGTGCCAGAGCTATTGGCAGAAGGACTGTGCCTTGAAAAGTGTTACGGTTCAGACAGTCCAGTGAGCTCTGGATGGCCCTTGAGAATCTGGGTAAGAGAGTGCAAATCTCATACTGAATAGAGCTGAATCCATATAAGCAAAAGGTCTCTGAGGTGAACAGCCTCTGGAAGGGGGGAGGAGGCCCAGGTTAGAGTTTTCCTTTTCCTAGGGGTAAAGAATTGGCCCTGAGAGATATTTTGGCCAGGACTTGATAGATGGAAAAATACCTTTACAAACTGAAGGGGTGTTCTAGCAAATGAATGAATGCAGCCCCTCACCTTAGACAAGGTTACTAAGTCTTTGCTGCGGTTCTTGTCTGGGGAGGGGATTAGGGTGTGTGCTCCTTAGTCAGGGTGGAGCCATCCAAAATGTTTGGAACTGCTTTATTCATGACCTTGTTGGGACTCAGAGAGTTTGTGCCTGAAGATGAAAGTCTGATGTCTGAGCTCACCTGAGCCTGAAAAGTGAGGGTTCTCTATACAGCCCTGAATGGGACCCCTTCCCAGTGACACAGATGAATCAAGGATTTGATTCCCAAAAAGGCCAGTGGGGAATGTAAAAGGCCAACAGTCCCCCAAAAGACCCGAGTCTGTCTCAGCCTATCTCAGCCTTGGTCCCCAAGGTGCCCCCTTCTTGGGTTAATTCTGAGAACAGGTTTCTGACAAGGAAGTTCTCCGAGGTCCCTTAACTCCCTAGCTACTGCTGCACAATAGTGAAAACTTACTCAAGCGGTGTTTCCCAGGTTACTGAGTTTCCTGAGCTACTGAGCCTTCCAAGCTGTCCCTGTGCTGACCACCATGATATAACCCCCTGAGCCAACTACCTGACTATAACCCCACCTCCAGCTAACCATCATGTTTTGCTTCTGTTTTTGCTTGGCTTGCCACATAGCAACGAAAAAGGGTATCAAAGTCTGACTGCTTTTCTCTTCAGGGCCATTTGCCCTTTGGGGCAGCAACCCACCTTCGCAGGTGTAATAAATCACCATCTATTTGAGCCTAAAGTGGGGTCCAAGTTTTTTCTTACGGGTGGTGACAGGTGCAACAGTGGGAGATTGGCATCAGAGAGGTTTGTAAAATTTGAACAAGAGGGGAAACATTTGTAAGCTGCATGTAACAGACCAGCAAAGAAGGTACACTGGTAACAAGGGAGAGGGAGGAACAGTGGAAGGGAAGCCTTTTAGGGACGAGAGGAGATGGAGTCACAGCCTGGCAGGAGCAGCTGCCATTGTCCCCAGTTGAGATGAGGGGTGGGAGCATTCCTCTGCTGGTGGAGATGCAGGAGGGGCCCTGCTCAGTGTGACCAAGTCACAGGCAGAGGCTCTGGGGTGGGCAAGTGTGTGTGTGCACTCAAGTGTATGTACATGAATGTGTGTGCCCTCGAGTGTGTATGCATGTGTGTACTTGAGTGTGTGTGCACGTGTGTGTACTTGAGTATGTGTGTGTGCTTGAGTGTGTGAACGCCATGTCAGGGTGAGCACAGCTGCCGCAGGGGAGCAGTGCTTAGAAGCTTGTGCAATGTCCGGCCTTTTACCTGTCATCCCAGGAGACTCTTGCAGGACCCAGTGAGGTAGCACTGTGACTGACCCCATTTGACAACAGGGGAAACCATGTCATGGTGAGTTTAGAGCATGGGAGAGGCCAATTGGAATGACAGTGGATGACAATCTTGCAGAACAGAGGAGGGTGCCCGATGGAAGGGCCCATCACTGCTGAATAGGATAAAACCCAGACCCTGAGCAGTGCAGAGAGCGCTTGGGGACCACAGGTGCCAGAGGTGAGGGCAGAGCCAGCCTCTGCATGGAGCCGGGAGGATGAAGACACAACTTCCCAATCCCTGATCACTACATGGGTGCAGGTGAGACTCCATCCTGAGAGGCACTGGGAGGTGACTGTGCCCTTCAGGACTCAGCCAGCTCAGCCCTGCCACCCACCACGGCCCCACCCTCATGTCCCCCAAACAGCAGCAGTCTAGGCTTCCTCCAGGAAGACAGTGTCTGGGTGTCAGGCACCATGCTTGCCACCCCAAAGCAACTCCACTGCACCTGCCCCAGCTCCTCAGGGCATAGCCGGATCTGGTCAACAGGATGCGCCCCCAGCCCACCATGGCAAGTGTAAGGAAGGGCTCAGACATCCTCCTCTGACTGCACTGACCTGGGCCTGCCCCGTCACCAGGCAGTCCTTCCTGTAGGGACGACTCAGTACCAAACACCCCTCTCACCCGACATGTGGAAGGGATAGGCAAGGCAGGCGCTCGTCACCTCCTCTGCCACACCCAGGAGACAGGAGCCATCAAAGTCACCCACTGCCAACTCCAGTCCTTTGCTAGTCACTGCACCTTCCATGGACACAGACAGTGCCTTGGAGCCTGTCAGACTCCTGGCTGCAAAGGCACAGCTCGGGGACAGACCAGGCATCACCAATTGCCAAACACTCCACGTAGGCAGCACAGCCCAGACGGCATGGAGGCGCCCAGACACCTGTGTCTGTCAGGTGCCTCATATGCTTCTTACAAGTTCGGGTTGGTAACTGGTTGGTTTCCCTGCTGCTCTGCCCACCGTTTAACCAAAACCCAGCGTTTTTGAAGCACAGATTGCTCAAGGCTGTTGCTGGAGCCCAGATCAGGGCTGGTGAGATTTCCCCAGAGCACAGCTCATCCTTGAGTGGCTCCTCAGGGCACCTCTGCTGTGCAGCACCCACCAGCAGCCACGCCTAACAGTTAATTGCCTTTAATAATGGCCAGTGCTGTGAAATCTGAGGTTTCAGACAAGAGTGCATGGATTGGTTTCAGTGCATGCTGACTTCCGAGTGGGGACACACCCCTCCTGAGAGAAACGCGCCTGGTGCTCTGAGCACAGCTCATTAAACCCCGCAGTGGGATGTGCTGTCAGCACAGCTGGCTCTCAGGTGAGTGCCCTCACCTGTGACTGCTCACAGAATTTGCTCGTACACCTCTTTCTGTTAGCAACACAGCCATGTTTGGACACAGCGGGGCTTTGATAGACTCTAAATTATATTGTGGAAGCTTTTGTTCTTTTATGTCACCTTTCCCCAAATATGTCTTTAAATAACAAAGATAAAAAAGTATGCCCCAGTGAATCCCAGAAGGAAAGAACAATTTCTCATTTCACAAATGCTCATTTTCACAAATTTAGCAATTAGAAAACATGAAGAAAGTATATGTTTTCTGAAGGTTTCTCTGTTTTTCTTATCCACACCTGCTTTTCCTGATTTCGAAGGTGATCTAAGACATCGTCCGATTTGCCGGGCACCGTGAATCAGCATCTACAATCAGCAGGAGGGCGGCTCTGGCTCCAACAAACCGGCCTCCCGGCTCATCAAGACAACACTGAACTAACCCACTGTCCGGCCTCGGCTCCCGAGGCCTCACCGAAAACGAGACTCATGCTGCTGACCACAGTGAGAGGGCATGCCCTCACGGTACTCACCGCCCCGGTTCCGGCTTGAAGAACTCTCAGTCCAGAGGCTTCTTGCAGTTTGGCTTTGTTGTCAACTGTGAGGAAAGATCGAGAAGTACAGGGGTCAGCGTGGAGAGGCATCACCTCGGGGTAGACGTGAGCTCTCGCCTCTTCCCCACTAAGCCTCTGTGTGGACTGCCCGCTGTACCGGCAGTGTGAGCCAGAGCAGGGGTAACATCTTAGCGTGGGCCCCGCTAACCCCCAGGCTGCCTCGCACAAGCAGGGCTGGGCCATCAGCGTCACCCACACCATGCTGTCATGCTGGGAAGTCCACAGACACTCTCTGCAGACTGACATCTCACTTCAAAGGTGTAACCATTGTTCATTATCTAACAATGGGAAACAAGCTTCACCAGCGTTAAGCAGGACAAAGAGCTCTTATGAGGGCAAAGCCTACAAGTGTTTCCTGCTGCCAGTGCTGGAGCCATTTGGTCCTCTCTTGTTCACACCCTGACAAGGAACAGCCCATAACAAGTTAGTTCCTATCCAAACTGTGGCCAGGTCGCTTCTGACTCGGGATGAGGAAGACATTCAGGGAATGAATTATACTCGACAACAGGGGTGGCCATAGTAAAGGACTCGGGAACCCCGGCACAGACAGGGCAAACCCACCTGCCCTTCCCTACCTCCTGGGGGAAGGAGGGTGTCACAAGGCATGGACCCTGGCTTACGATCCTGCAAGAATGTTTTTCTGGATAAAGCCCCTGTCACTTTGGAAACGGAAACTAGAAAAAATACAATTTTACTGCAAACCCAATGAATGCAGAGTGCGTTGCAATTGTGAGTAATTTCAAATGACACAGCAAGAAAACAGCAAGACTTTGCACCTCTTGTTGTGCAGACGTTAATCTTGGAACACAAAATTACATCTTCCAGAGGGACACAGACCCAGGCACAGCTGCCACGCCCACGCTGAGGGCCTGCTCACTGTGCTGTGGGGAGTGTTTCCCTCTGAACAAAGGGCACTATTTTCCACACACAGAAGGAGCCAGGCAGACCCCAGACCACCTGGGGTAGAGCACAAGAGTCAGGGGCAGGAGCTGGCATAGAGGTAAACTCAGCCAGCTAAAGAACACCCTTTCCAGGGATGGAGCAGAAGCGAGAGATTTCAATGCTCTTCTTGTACTGAGGACAGGTGGGGCGAGAGCAGACACCTGCACGCAGGAAGCACACACAAATGTGCTTTCAACGCCCAGTTTCTGTGCCCAGCAGCAGTGAGTTTCAGCATCAGGATAAGAAGGGCAGCCTGACCAGTGAGTGATAAGTGGAACCACTTGACCCAGGGGTCAGCAAACTGCCACAAAGGCTGGACAGTGCAGGGCTCAGGCTGGGCAGGCCCAGGACACTGCAGCTGGCCCTGTCCCAGAGCATGAAGGCAGCACAGACCATACCTTCTGCGTGGCCCTGGTTGTCTCCAATAAAACTTTATTGACAATAGCAGGTGGTGGTCCTGTTGTGACCCCCAGGTGGTGTTTACTGAAAAAGGAAAGATCAATTCTAGCACTCGGGACAAACTGTCCCAGCCTTGCCTGCCCCTTTGTTTACTCCCAAAGCTGAGGTTTTAATACATCCTATTTCCTCGATTCAGAAGTACACCCCATGTTTTCCCAGGCCCGAACCCCAGCATGTCTCATCAGCACCTTGTGTACAAATGTAGTGGTGATTTCTGGGAGTTCTGCCCTACAGGCCCGAGGCAGAGCCTCTGCTTCCCCTTAAACATTTTCCACCGATGACTTCCCACAGAGCCAAGGAGGCACCTGACGTTGTTTGGATGTCGGGGCCCCTCTGACCTTGTGTTGAAAAGTCACCTGAGGAGGGGAGGGCAGGGAAAATGCAGTGGCCTAAGCTCAGGGCCCCTCGTCTGGCCACCAGGAAGTGGTTTCTTTCGTGTGTTCCCAGGGACTGGACTCTCCGCTGCCCAGCTGCGCACACTCTGCAGCACCCCCAAGCCACCAGGAGCCCAGGGGCCACGTGGCTGCAGGGTCCCTATGCCCGCGTCTGTGTCCTGCAGCCGTGAACTCTACGCCAGCAGTGCCACCCCCTCCAAGGGCCTGGGGGCTTCACGACTGCATTGTTTGTTTTGTGAACTGACCACCTCTTTCTTCCTTAGAACGACACAAATCTTTCATAGCCACTGTTCTCAAAACTTCGCACAGATAGGAGAGCCAGGCCCCTTCTTCCACCACATCTGTCTGTTTCATGCTTAAAACCATTGTTGTGACTCTGCCTTCCTGAGAAAGTCGTCGGGACTGGCTTGCCAGTCTGGTCTGGAGCAAGATGCCTCAGTTTCCCTTACAAAAGCTGTTAATCCCTGTGCTTACTTTCTATGGGGCTGTGAGGACTCTGCAGGAGCCTCTGTGGCCGTGCCCAGCACACGGTTAATTCTACATGCCTGGCGTGTCCTCCTGGCGTGTGGCAGGAGGTGCTGTGTCTGCTGTCCCATCGCCTCTGTCTCTCGCCACTAATCTGCACATCGCTCACTCTTCAGAGCTCAAACATCAGTCGAGTGTTCCCAAGTGACTCTGTCCTAGCTGAGTAGATACCTAGTCTTCCTCCTCACAGGACCCCTGTGCCCAGGTCCACACGCATGCCGAGGGCCTGCTCTTGCCCCAGGACAGGACAGTAGCTGAGCAGCCCTTTTCCTCAGCTGGAGTTGCTGCCTCCCACTGCCTCCAGAGGGAGGGGACTAGAGCTTCACTTGCTTTCTGCCCCTTCCAGACTTTTGAGAAGAAATGCAGGGCTGGCCCCTCCAATCCTCCCTCCGGCTCATGTGTCCCCTCCTTCACACTCACTCGCTGTCACACTGTGGAGGCGATGAGCAGGGGAGGCAGGGGTGCCCAGCATCCTTCTCCTCTGAGAGGAAGAACCACTCCGGGTGGGGCTCTATCTCTCTGACGCTGTCCAGGATGGGTGGCCTGCTCTGCAGGTGGGACGGCCCAGCTCCAGGTCACCTCCAGGCCTTCACTGTGGGCCTTGGCCAGGTCTCCACCTGGACCCGTCCTTCCATGGGGATTTCTTTTCTGCACCTGCCCCCTCCTACAACCCCATGGCGCCTTCACCCCAAATCCAGGATGCTAATGGCCCTGTTGCAAGTCGACCTCGTCACTTCCACCTAAAGGGCAGACCCAACAGTCCTGGTACTGTGAGTCAGTAACTGCCTTTCAGATCCCCATGCAGCTGCCTTCTGCTCTGCGGCTTTTTGTGCACCAAGGGTGGTGAGTCCACCCAGCAGTGTGCCGCCCTGTCCACCTCCCTCCTGCATTTGTGGGAGGCCCTCAGGAGCGCCCCGCACCCTGGTTAGGCCAAGCATCATGGCTGAATGGCTCCCCTCTGACACTTTTGCAGAAGGACCCCAAGAGGGCCTGGTGTGCACACCAGAGATGGAGCCAAGTCCCAGCATCTCACTTGCTTCTGGAACCCCCATGGTCATCTGGAAAGCCCACAGGCCCTGTGCTGGTGCTAGACGTTCTCAGAAAGGCCAGAGTCCAGATTCCAGAATCCAGAATACCCCGTTTTCCAGCTCTTCACCAGAGAAACCTCCTTGGAGGTGGTGACCGTGTGGCAATCACGTGCGCAAGCTCCTTGGGCCCCTCGGAGTGACTCGGCGTCTGTGGGACGGACACTGACTTGCTGTGGCTTCATGCCCCTCTGTGACCTGTTGTCTGGGCTTTGGTTCCTTTCAGAAAGTTCTCTTTGGTGGCGATAAACAGAGAAGCTGTGAGGTTTTGCCTTTTCCCAGCTGGGCAAATGCCGCGTTTACTGGCCCTTCTGTGTGCCCCTCCGTCCTCCCTCCACCCTCCTTCTCCTCTCCCTCCCCTCCCCTTCTTCCTTCGCTCCCCTTCCCCCTTTCTGTCCTTCTCTTTCTCTCAAATATCCCTAGAAGAAAAACAACAGCTAGTTGACTTCAGCATCTTCTGTGAGTCTGAGCCCGCCCTGGTGGATCTTCCCTTGCAACATTCCTCCCATATTTGTGTTGTTCTAGAATATTTCTCAGACTCCCTGGGCGTGCACATGGGTTTCCTCATGCTTCCCAGCCTGGGCTGGTGCCGTCTGACACTCTGCAGCAGGAGTCAGGAGCGCGTGTCAGGCTGGGACGTGCCCTCTGGCTGTAACCACGCACTCACACCGGCTCTCTTTCTGGAGACAGCATTTAAGGCCAGTGTAAACTTCCGATGCCCACCACTCTCTTCCCTGTGTGACTTCAGGATGACGCTGCTGTTTCCACATTTCTGCTGATGCATTTTCTGGGGATAGGAGGAGTTTTGCTTCAGCCGAATGTTCCCTCAAATCCCAGCCCTCAGCCCTTTTTTCAGCCAAGTTCTGGACTCATAGATGAGTTGGTGCGCATGACCACAGCAGGCAGCCCTGGGTGCAGAGACACAGTAACAAAGGCCAAGAGCAACGTATAAAGCCCATTTTTATCTTCATGGGAGACAAAAAGGGTTTCCAAACACACACAAAAAGTCCTTTAAAATTAAATTCACTAGATGAAGGATATGCAAATTACCTGAAGAAGCGGAACCTTATAATGTTCTCGAAACTCTGCAATAGCCTATTTAATTAGTATTTTAATTTATCAGACTAATTCTTTGCACTTGACAATTTATGCAGTATTCCATATAATTAAGCACATAGCTACAGCAGAATGATTTCGCCTACTCCCTTTATCCCGCTATTTTAACCTGAAAGAGTGTGCAGAAGTCTCTTCTGTAATCTAAATTGCAATGGGGACAACTTAATGGCTTTGCTTCATTAGACAGAGGCAGAGCGGGTGGCTGGGTGAAGCTGTCACCTAGGAGCCTGACTCCCTCTGGACATTTCTGTCCCTTCAGGGTGGAGCCTGGCTCTGGATGAGCAGAAGATACTGCTCGGGGTTGGGTGGGCAGCTCGCCCGCAGCCCCCCGGCAGAGCCGCCTCCGCTCTGCTGCATGTCCACACCCAGAGGCCTCGATGGAGGGAGTCACAGCAGGTTTCTGGGAAGCTGGGGGCTCTCTGGTAGGATCCCCAAGCTGAGGTGGGCAGCCACTGGCTGCATGGTGTGTGCCGGCCACCCCACCACACGAATTCCCCTCAAAAGACATTGCTCAGGGAAGGGACACGTATGTGAAATAAAGAAAAGGCAAAGGGCGGGGTCTGCAGGCCCCATCTCCGTGTCAGGAGTGGGGGCAGGGGAGTTGTGGACTCCCAGGCTCCTGGCAGGCGGGCGGGTGGGAGCTGCCAACCCAGCCCAGGGAAGGAGGAGGCCTGAGCCTGAGACAACCCCCACTCCTCGTCCCAGGGTTGATCGTGGTCCCTGTTGAATGCACGGCTGAGTAAATGCAGCCCATTCTCTTTCCACAGGGGTATTTTCCAAAAAGGACGGGGCCTGGGAGTGTGACTGTCCCCATCTGAGGGTGGCTGGAGCCTCCAGAGGGGACTCCGTCCACTCAGGTTTGGGAAGTAGTGCCCAATATACCTGAACACACTCAAAACAACCCAGCCTTCCCTGCACCTCTGGGGGAACTAATTCAGGGGAGGGGTGTCTTACAGGTGGGCTGGGCTGTGCCAGATCACAGGGCAGGGTGGGCCCTCCCTCACAGGGCCCTCCCCACGTCCTTTTCACATTCAAGGACTCACCCATATTTCCCGAGAAACAAAGTTCCCTAGCAAGGGCTTACTGAGCTTCAAGGCTGTGCAGACAGCTAAGTCCCCCTTTGTCACAAAGGTCTAGAACCTGGCTCGGTACCCATAGCACAGTGGTTATAGCACCAGCCACATACACCAAAGCTGGTGGGTTCAAACCCAGCCCGGGCCAGCTACACAACAATGACAACTACAACCAAAAAAAAGCCGGGCATTGTGGCGGGTGCCTGTAATTCCAGCTACTTGGGAGGCTGAGAC
>CAUYRH010069334.1:0-24555 GCA_963574655.1 Perodicticus potto | reverse complement strand
CCACGTACACCTGAGCTGGCAGGTTGGAATCCAGTCCAACCCGCCAAACAACAATGACGGCTGCTAACAAAAAATGGCCGGGCATTGTGGCGGACGCCTGTAGTCCCAGCTACTTGAGAGGCAGAAGCAGGAGCCTTGCTTGAGCCCAGGAATTGGAGGTTGCTGTGAGCTGTAATGTCACGGCACTCTATCCAGGGTGACAGCTTGAGGCTCTGTCTCAAAAAAAATAAATAAATAAAAACTTTCATGCTTCAAAGAACAACATAAAGTAGTTAAAAGGCAACTCACACAATGGATGAATACATATGCAAATCTTAGGTATGATAATGGATTCGTACCTAGACTATATAAAGATGTCTTACAACTCAACATTAACAGGATAAATAATCCAGTTTTAAAATGGGCAAAGGATCTGAACAGACATTTCTCCAGGGAACATAAGCAACTGACCAACAAGTGCAGGAAGAGATGCTCAACCTCATTAGTTGTAAGGGAGATGCGAATCCAAACCATGATGATGCCCACAAGAATATCACATCCACTAGGATGATTAGAATAAAGAAAGATAGATAATAGCAAGTATTGATGAAGCTGTGGAGAAACTGGAACCCTCATACACTGCTGGTAGAAATGTAAAATGTCATACCATTTTGGAAAACAGTTTGGGAATTCCTATAAAAGTTAAACATGTAAGGTGGCACCTGTGGCTCAAAGGAGTAGGGCGCCGGCCCCATATGCCAGAGGTGGCAGGTTCAAACCCAGCCTGACCAAAAACTGCAAAAAAAAAAAAAAAAAGTTAAACATGTAGTTAACATTTGATCCAGCGATTCAATATTATTTGCAGTTAGTCTGTGATTGGTTAAATAATATACAGTGAACTCTAGAAAAACCACTAAAAATACAAGATGACGAATTAAATCTAGTAAAAAATAAAAATAAAAATCATTTGAGAGAAAAAAATCCAAACGAAGGCAAGAAGAGAACAAAAGGTAGATAGAACAAGCAAACAAAAAGATAGCAGGATGGCTAATTTAAATTTAACCATATTTATAAATATATTAAATACATATGGTCTAAACATTCAGTTGAAAGGATAAGAAATTGGATAAAAATGGATAAAAATTCAGTTGAATTGGATAAGAAAGCAATGCTCAATATACCAGTTACCACTTCATTGTCTGTTAGCTCTAAAAATCCTTCCTGCATTTCCCTGTACTGTAATAGTGCTCCCTTGCCACCTGGAGTTATATTAAGCTTATCAGTAGAGGGCACTGAACAGATACTTTAGTCTTCATTGCCCTTTTTCCCCCTTATTTAGTAAACCCATTATATAATTCACTTTTTAAATACTTTCCCTGACCAAATTACTGTCTTGTTTTCATCTCTTGTTTGGACCCTGACTGTGTAGGATTGATACCCAGAGTGGTTCTAGGAAATAACAGCACAAAGATGGAGTTTGGTGATGTTGTTGGCTGTGCCCTTGGACTTGAAGGCAGAGCTGAACTACCTGCCAGTGGGAAATGGCATGATAGTAACCAATAGCATGCAGTGACATCACAATTAATTATGCTACCACCTGTGGTTAAGTGATGAGAGATGTGCTGTGGAAATCTAGGTGACTGCAGCACTTGACCATTATGGCAGTAACAATGACCATAAAGACTGTGATGTGGGATAAATTATTTTCAAGATGCTTAGTTGCTTACCAAAAGAAAATGAAAAACTTGTTTTTTAATTCTCAACTTATGTTATAGTCTGAGAACCAGAAGGCTTCCATGACAACTGTGAAAGAGTCTCTTCTCTCTTAGGCACTGGGCACTAGGCTGATGTCACTTAAAATCAAACAAAAAAAAATACCATATAGGTTGCTGAATTATAACATAATTTGAATATGTGTGAATGAGGAAAGAATGAGCTCCAGAAATTTGCAATGGGGACGTCTGGTTGGTTCCAAACGAGACCAACAGTTTGAACCCTCAAGTCTCCCTTGCTAGTGGACTTAAGGTGTCCTCCTGTGTCTGAGAAAAAAGACTTCTTTCCTTAAAAATACTGTAACAGGCTCAGCACCTGTGGCTCAATGGGCTAAGGCACATACACCTGAGCTGGCGGGTTCGTATCCAGCCTGGGCTTGCCAAATAACAATGATAGCTGCAACCAAAAAAAAAAAAAAAAAAAAATGGCTGGGCATTGGGTGGGCACCTGTAGTCCCAGCTACTTGGGAGGTGGAGGCAGGAGACTTGCTTGAGCCCAGGAATTGTAGGTTGCTGTGAGCTGTGATGCCACGGCACTCTATCCAGGGCAACAGCTTGAGGCTCTGTCTCAAGAAAAAAAAACAAAACAAAATACTGTAATAACCTCATGTAGGCCAGATGCTATCATGCACCACAGTCCTCCCTCATAGACCCATAATCTCAGAATCTCAGGCTGAATCTCAGAATTTTCCAGAGAAACAGAATAGGAGACTCCAGAGGAAACAGCTTACACATCCAAAGAGCAATGAGACTTTACTAGTACAGATGCTGCTTGACTTATCAGGAGTGGGGGGGAGGTATACCTCCTCATAAGCCCAATGTAAGTTGAAAATATCCTAAGCCAGAAATGCATTTAATACACCTAACCTACCAAACACCATAGCTTAGCCTCCCTACCTTAAACATGCTCAGAACACTCATATTCACTTACAGCTGTGCAAAAGTCTCTAACAGAAACCTTATTGTAAAATAAAGTGTTGAATATTTCACGTAATTTATTGACTACTGTATTGAATGTGAAAAATAGCATGAACCATCCTAAGTCAGGGACTGTCTATACATATATTGTTAAACAGATATATTAAGATATAGTTCATATACTATATGATTCACCCATTAAAACTGGATATGCAACCATCAAGAAGTCTATACTTCCCAAAGCAATATACAATTTCAATGCAATGACTATTAAAGCTCCACTGTCATATTTTAAAGAGTGAAACAGATGATTTTTTTTTTTTTTTTTTGCAGTTTTTGGCCTTGGCTGGGTTTGACCCCGCCACCTCCGGCATACGGGGCTGGTGCCCTACTACTTTGAGCCACAGGCGCCACCTGAAACATGATTTATTAATCTGTTTGTTTAACATACTCCCAAGTTATAAAGCACATTATTTGTACATTAAATAGAAAAATTCTGGAGGGGAGAAAGCAAAACTCTAAAACAATTATATGTGGCTATTTTGTATTGGATGGATATTTTGTTCACCTTTAATGCCTCCTTTTTCTACCATAATCATGTTTTGATTTTTCTAAGCATTATATAAAATGAGATAAAAGTACAAATAAATAACAAGACAAAATGACTGTAGGCTTTTATGCAGTTAAATGTCATTGTACAAGTTTCTCTGGAATCACTGCCAGCTTATCTAAATGATCTTAGAGCTTCAGTGGACTTTTGGATCTGGATGGTAGAGGCCAAGCAGCACTCAGATCTTTAATTTAACAATAGGAACCTCAGTCAACAGATCATCTCAACTCTAGCCTTTTACATTCTTAAAACTCGGCAAGTTCTATGCGTAGGTGATATAAAGGTTAGATTTAGGAGGTGTGGTGTTTAGCAAATAAGGTGATGAAATGTGAGAACTGGAATAATTTTGAAGGATGATAGAACCAATCAAAACACCTTCTGACTAGTGAAGGAAGATCCACAGAAGAAACATGGAAGAATCTGGAAATGCTCATTGTTTTAAATAGATTTTTGTTTATTTCTTTTCATAACTGTACGCACTAGACACAATAATTCTGTCCCAAACTTATAGGTGCAGAGGTGACTTTGATTATATGGCTTTCCTAAGGCCATCTTAATAGTAAGCAGTAGAGCTTGCATAGAAAGTCAGCAAGTAGAAATGACAAGAGAAACAGATTTCAGTTCAGTATAGGGAAGAGCAAGAAATAGGTCTCTGATATATGTAGTGAGTAATGTTTTTTCTATGTCCTTTTTATGTCCCTTGTTCAAATTGCCCTATTCCACATTTGATTACCTTCCTCCCCTCCCACTGCTCTGTCTCATGTTTTGTAAGAGACACATCCTAGGATGATTTCATTTTTCTCTTCTCTCTTTTTAGACATTTTCAATCAATACAAATCAGCGAGGATACAAGAAACAGCTTACAATGGGAGAAATAATGTCATAAAATACTGTTAGAATTATTCAGAGCTTTGTTGTTCATGGAACTCAAAGTCAAGTTCTGTAATTTTCTATCACCCAGTGACCTGGAAACCATTCTTGCAATGTTACAGCAGGAATGATGATCAGAGGCCTGCTGTAATCTTACAGTTAAAAAAACTAAAGGGTAAGTGGGACCAATAAGAAAGTACCATAACCCACGACTCCCCTCAGATCTCCATGGAAATGAGATTTCAGGATGGTCTTTTCATCCTTTCATTCATTTTACTCATCAAGCATCCTATGACCATCTATCATGTGTGTAACAGATTTTTTTTCCCCAAAGAAACAGAGATAAATAAAAGTTGGAAGAACAAAGCTAAACAGAGATGTTGCAGAAGTAGAATGGCCTCCAGCAATGAATTTATAAATATATCTCATCAGACAAGTAGAAAAGTTGCCATTGGTAACAACTTTTGAACAGTCTATTGAACATATTTGTAACATAAATCCACTTAATCCTTCCTTCTATCTCCAAGGACAACATTAATCCCCATTTACAAAACACCTGCAAACTTACACAGCCCAGAAGTGAAAGTGTGTGGGTGAGAATCTGTTGCTAAAGTTTAGGCTCTTTGCACAAGAAGTAAGATGAAGAAGGAGAATGCTTCTCTACACTTTAGGGAAACTTTTCATTGCTTCTGAAAAGTATATTCCATTAACAAATCTCTTTATGATGCCTTGAGGAAGCAGAAAGGGCAGGTGTTGCACAGCCTCCTGAGTCTCAGCTTCTGTGGGGCTGGTGCAGAGGCAGAGAAGTTAGGGGAGGAGGTGGGTTGTGTGGCTCCTGGAGTTCCTGGCCCAGGCAGGCAGGCAGAGGCCTGGCTGATTCCTGGCGGAGTCCCTGGCCAGTGTGGGTGGCAGGCGGAGGCCTGGCACAGGGGTCCCTGTGGAGTCCCTGGCCACAGCAGGCCAGGCGGCGAGCTGAGGCCCTGCGGAGTCCCTGGCTGCTGCAAGTGGAGGACCAAGTCCCGGAGGGCGTGGATCAGAGCTTCACAGGGGTTCCAGCAGGCAGCAGGCCTAGGCCGGGTGGGACATAGATTGGGGCCAAGTGGGAGTCCCAGTAGACTTCCTGGCCACTGCTGGCGGTGGGCCAAGACCTTGCTGGGTGCAAATCGGGCTGCCCGGGGGTCCCAGCAGAGTGGAGTTCCCGGCCACTGTGGGCAGTGGACCTGGGGCACAGATCGGAGCTGGACAGGGGTCCCGGCAGGCGGCAGGCTGAGGGTGGGCGAGGCACAGATCAGCGCTGGGTGGGAATCCCTGCAGACTTCCTGGCTGCTGTTGGTGGTGGGCTAGGGCCCGGCTGGGTACAAATCAGGGCATGTGGGAATCCCAGAAGAGTTATTGGCCACTGCTGGCGCAGGCCAAGGCCTGGTGGGGCTTCCAGCCGAGTTCCTGTCCACTGCGGGTGGTGGGCCAAGGACCGGCGGGGTCCCATTGGAGTTCTTGGCTGCTGCAGGTAGTGGGCCGAGGGCCAGTGGGGCACAGATTGGAGCCATGCAGGGTTCCTGGTGGAGTCCCTGGCCTGGGGGCTGGCCGAGACTTGGTGGGGCCCCAGAGTCTCTTACCTGGTGGGCCGCCAGATATGGAGTGTGGGCGCTGCTAAAGTCCTCCTCCGTCAGTTTCTGCAGAGGTCAGGCTTCTGGTGCGTCAGGTAAGGGGGGAAGGGTGTCCTGGAAGTTCAAAATGGCGGAAATCTTTAGTTCAGTTTTTCTGCTTGAAGCTTGGTTTCTGGAAGTCGCAGCTTGCCTCAGCAGAGGTGACCTGCAGTTATCACTTCTCTCTCGGCTGGGCTCCCTGTCTTCAGCTCAGATGGGCAGTTTCTGGAGGTTATCTTTCCTTTTGGACAAGAGCCTCTGTCAGAAGCTGCTTCCAGTTGGCCATCTTCCCCCCCCCCGCCCAACAAACTCCAGTTTTGAAGGGAATTCTACTGCAGGCGAAATGCTTCCAAACAACATTGCATGCTACAGAGAAATCTTTAGTAAAAGGAAGCATTCACTGATGCAACAAACTTCTTTCATGTTTTATTTTTATTTTAAGATTTTAACAGGATGACTCACACCAAGTCCAACCAAAGCCATTCTTGCACTTGTAAAATGATTCTGAACATAGTAATGTAACTCCTCTGATGTCACTTTTCCAAACCTATAGTCAGGACAATACAAGGAATTAGCCGAGGCATTCTGATAAGCCACAGCATGCAAATTTTCAATGACTTGAGCCTGTGGATTCTGAAAAGCCACTGCTTTATCAACCCTTAGTTGTGACTGAAGGTCAGCTACTTCCCAATGACGAAATTCTGGTGCTGTAGTGATGTTGAGCAGGAACTCCATTAGAATATCAACATCACTCCTCAGGCATTCCACAGTGTAAGCTATCTTCTCCCTTGTTGCAGTCATACTTAATTTACCACCAGCTACTTCAATTCCATGAGTTATCTTGAAAGATGAAGCTCCTTTTGTAGTCAAACTACTACTATTTGATGCAAGACGCAGCAAATAAGAGGTTCCTAAATTATTAGAGTCCTCATTCATATCTACTGCCTGCTTTAATGAACAAACCAATCCTTGATACAGGAGCATAGTTTTCCAGAGAAGCAATCACTAAACCATTCGGTAATTTGGTGAACTCAAGGTCCTGAGGATGTGGAAGTGCTCCTGCAGGGGCAGCTGTGGCTTTAACTTTGGGGGCAACTTTGAGGGAATAAAATCTCAAGAAGGACCCGGCTCTGGTTAGCAGCTTCATGGTTCAAGATTGCTGCGACCCACGGTCGCCACCGTTTTAAAGGAAAGCAAGATGGTGGCGGCCTGAGCTTTTTTTAAGAATTGATTTTTTTTTTCTGCTTTGAAGAAAATCGCAACTTTCTTGATTAGTATCCGCAAGGCACTTAGACACATTTTCAGTTGGGAAAGTGATTGGGAGGTGAAGAATAATACTGAACCATTCTCTTATCCTGAATGATCAAAATTTTGGGTTTAAAATGGTGCCAGTTGTCAAGCCTCTGCCAAGAGCAATGATCCTCATTTTTTCCACAGCTTGGCCAAGTCAGCAGGTCTTCAAAAAAGCGTTTTCCACATTGACCCATCTCCACGCACAGTCTTTAGTTGTGAATAATATTTAATTGTCATGCAGCCATTATCTCTGCCAAATCCTGACTTGTATCCACCAAAGGACTGACTGGGTAGTTGGTAATGAAGCACATTCCAGCCTGAAGCTCTGCCACCACTCTGTGAGCCCGCTGGAGGTTCCTGGTAAAGATGCCAGCGGCTAGTCCAAAAGTACTATCATTGGTCTTTCCAGAACCTAAGTTTCAGTGTTAAATGATAAAATGGCCATAACAGGCCCGAAAATCTCTTCTTTTACACAGGTCATGTCATCTCTGTATTAGTTAATATATAAGGTTGCATGTATTATCCATCCTTCAACTTAGGATTATTGGGTACATAGGTATCTCCACCACACACTTTAGCACCTTGCTCCTTTGCCAGTTTAACAAACCGGAGACTCACTACAGGTGTGGCCCTTTAATGAGAGGACCCACCCTTGTAGTGTCCAGAAGAGGATCTCCAATATTTAATTTTTGGTATGTTTCACCACTTCTGTTGTAAATTTATTAAGAATTTCTTTTTGCACAAATACTCTTTTGTCATTACAGCCATCCTCTCCTTGTATGAAGAAGTTGGCCGTTAGAGCCCCCTTCACTGCATTGTTCATATCACAGTCTGAGAAGATGATTAGTGGAGTTTTGCCCCTAAGTTCCAAGGTGACAGGTTTGATTCCTTTGGCCTACATCTCCATTTTCTTCGTGCCAGGGGCACACTTCCAGTGAAAGAGACTTTGGCCATTTGGCGATGCTGGCACAGAAACTGGCCTGTAGCAGCCCCTCCTTGCACCACGTTGAAGCGGCCAGGAGACACGCTAGCCTCGGTGTAGATTTCAGCCAGTAGCAAAGCAGAAACCAGCGTAAAGGGGGAGGGTTTAAAGACCATGGCATTACCACAAGCTAAAGCTGGAGCTGACCTCCTAGAGGCCATCTGGAAAGTGTAGCTCCAGGGTCCTATTCCCACACATACCCCAAGTGGTTCGCTTCTGGTATTACCAAAGGATTCGCCTGGGAGCTGAGTGTGTTCAGCAGCCATGGATACAGCCAAGCCTGCGTACAGGCACTGAGAGGAAGTATTAATGTAGAAACAGGCCCCCAAACGGACTTGACCTTGTTGATAATCTCCACGGCAGCAATTTCTTCCTTCCGTTCCCTTATTATCCTGGCAGCCTCCAAAAGGATTTCGCAAAGCTTCATGACAGACTTTTTACTCCCTATTTTAAAAGCAGCTTTTGCATTTTGAACAGCCAAATCTACTTCCTTTTCTCCTGAACACGTGAAAGTAGCTATCACACAGCCGGTTGCCGTTTGAATGCCTTCTCAGTGCCGGAGGCGTCCACGGGCTCCACACAGGCCACACCTCGATAATTGAGCGGCTGCGACACAACAAAGATTCCAGTGCTCATGGAGGAGATAGGGGCGGCCCAAAGAGTGCAGGGAAGCATGGCCAACACGAAACGCCCCCTCTGGGAAACGCGGTGTGCGCAGCTCCGCGGCAGAGAGAATGGATATATATTTTTCTTTTTTTTATTAAATCATAGCTGTGTACATTAATACAATCATGAGGTACAATGTGCTAGTTTTATATACAATTTGAAATAGTTTCGTTGAGCTGGTTAACATAGCCTTCATGCCTTTTTCTTATTTATTGTGTTCAGACCTTTATATTCTGCATTTAGTAAGTTCCACCTGTACCCTTCTAAGGTGCACTGTAGGTGTGGTCTCACCAATTCTTCTTAGCAAAGTATCTCAAGAATGGAAGAAAAAGTATCCAATGTACTCAGCCCTACTGTTAAACTAATTTATAGCTTTCATATGAAAGCTATAACCCAGTTATAGCACAAGAATATGGGGAAAGGGGCAAGGGAAAAGAGGGGAGGGGGAGGATTGGTAAAATTGATATTTTTAAATGATTTCTTCCTGCTTGGAGAAGCCTAGAGTCTAATATACGGTCAGATTATTGGAAAATAGCCATAGTTAAAAACTTTGCTGTTTTATCTCCACAAATATAAATACTATCTAAAGATTGATAATGAACTGAAGATTTATAAATCTACATGTATTTCAAAATTTATTTCAAGTTTTTCACCATTTAGACTGATCTTTTCCATTATCTCTTTTAAAATGTCTACATAGTTAACAAAGTGTCTCTTTAGCTTTGTAGAGATATTTAACTGTAATTGCTATGAGCATAGACTGCCTGGGTTTAAATCCTTTCTCTGTCTTAAGCTGGTTGTGTGATATTGAGCAAGTTCTCTAACCCTTCAAGCTTCACTTTTCCCACAGGATTATTGTTTGTGAGGATTAAGTGAGTCCATACATGTAAAGTCTTTAGAATATAACCTGGCAAGTAAGAGTGCCTGTTAATGTTACTGGTATACCAGTAACCATCAGGATAACGCTCCAGAAATGTG
Organism: Perodicticus potto; assembly: GCA_963574655.1. Lineage (NCBI taxonomy): Eukaryota > Metazoa > Chordata > Mammalia > Primates > Lorisidae > Perodicticus > Perodicticus potto. Next base: position 14,841 of record CAUYRH010069334.1, on the reverse strand, counting down.
TATCTTTGAAGGAAAGAAAAAAGACCAATACTAACTAAAAAACGCAACCAATGATCTTTTTTTGAGACAGTTTCACTGTGTCGCCCTCTGTAGAGTGCAGTCATACCTCATAGCAATGTCAAACTCTTGGGCTAAAGTGATTCTCTTGCCTCAGTCTCCCAAGTAGCTGGGACTACAGGTGCCTGCAACAATGCCCAGCTATTTTTAGAGACAAGGACTCACTCTGGCTCAGGCTGGTCTTGAACCTGTGAGCTCAAGACTATGCTAGTGTGGTAACTGCAATTTAGCATTTACATAATCCTCATGATGTGTTGCTCAGGTTCACAGTTCCCCTCCAGAATAATGAGATGTTTTCAAGCTTCCAGTGAAATAAACTTTTAGTGATCTTTTATGATTCTGCAAGAAAATTTCAAGTGGCAACTAACACCACCTTTCAAATGACTTCTCAGAAAGGAGAAATCACACCATTGGCACATCAAATCGTTCTCTATCAAAGTGAAACCAATTCTAAAAAGGAAACCAGAGTCACCAGAAGAAAAATTCTAAAAGCCATTTATAGGGCCCTGCTGTGATGATCCTGGAGACAATTGATCAAATACTCCCATATTCTCCTGTAGCCTCAGTGTTTTCCTAATTCAGTTTCCAATATAAAATAGCAGTATGACACTTACCCTAAACACCATCTTTTGGTTACATACAGGTTTTGCACTTCATATGAATGGAACTATACTAAATGTATTTCTGCTGTCTGTTTTCTTGCACCAAATTATATATTTGAGATTCTTCCTGTAGACCCATATAACTGCAATTTGTTTAATTCATGTTTTCCTTTCTAAGAATTGACTGCCACTTATCAGTTATTTTTTTTTTTTGATGAAGATTTGGGTATGTTCAGCTTTTTATTTTTATAAGCAAAACTGATATGAACTCTCTTGTATATACACATACTAAAACTAAAGAAAAAAGCAAGAGAATGATAAATGCAAGATTCCAAAGAGTGGTTCCTCTTAGAGGCTTAGAAGTAGGGAGGAAAAGTTGGTATCAGGGAGGGGGGATGCAGAACCATCAAATGTATAATAATGTCCTATTTTCTTAAGGTGAGTGTGGAAATAGGCTTTCATTTTAGGTGTATGTGTGAGTATATATACAGATAAATATAGATAGATACTTTAAAAATATATTTTTTATTTTTACATATACATATGTTAATTAGGTTTCCAATTTTTGCCTTCATAGAATTTAAAAGGCTTAAAATTTAATAACAATACCAATGTTTAAGATACGGACTAGAAACAAAAACCACGTAAAGAATAAATGAAGATAAATACTTTTAAAATTGTTTTATTTTGATATAATCCAAACTATTAATAACTTAGATGTAATTGTTTGAAATAATACAAAGAAATCACACATATCCTTTCCCAAGTTTTCTGCAATGGTAACCTTATGTTTTTACATAGTACCATATAATACAGACTTAACCAGGAAAGCTGCCTCTAACACCAGCATATACTTCATTTCTGTACTGTTGTCATTTCAAGAATGCTATAGCCAAAATATATACACACACATAATCACATATATATGGAATCATACTGTACTGTAACCTTTCAAGACTGACTTTTTCTTATGTCGCCCTCAGTAGAGCGCTGTGGCATCACAGCTCACAGCAACTTCAAACTCTAAGACTTAAGGGATTCTCTTGCCTCAGCCTCCCAAGTAGCTGGGACTACAGGCACCCACCACAACAGTCCTGGATATTTTTTGGTTGTAGTTGTCATTGTTGTTTGCAGGCCCAGGCTGGGTTTGAACCCACCAGCTCCGGTATATGTGGCGGGCACCCTAGCCGCTGAGGTACAGGCACCGAGCCCAAGATTGACTTTTTAAGCTCAGCATAAGTTCCTTGTGATCTATCCTAGTGCGTGCATGCATTAACAGCCAGTTCCTTTTTATCTCTAAGTAGTAGTCCATACATAGTACAACTACCATTAAATGTACTGTTACAAGAAAGGAAAATGTAATGGTAGCATTAGATGGACTACCTCAGCACAGCCCAATTTCTCACTCCATAGGCATCCTGCAAGGGAAGGATAGATGCAGATAGAGTTAAAAAGTTGAGATACAACAATGAGAGAGATTTTCAACCATCCTTGCTCTTTAAATCACCCATTTTGAAGCAAGAAAAAAAATGTATACTTGGTTTTCTGGGAATGTGTGAACTAAGAATTTGACATGGCCTCAGGGGTATGACTTTGAGATTTTGATTTCTATTAACATGCAATCAGGTCACGGTTGCTAAAATTGTTCACTACTTTAATTGGGGAAAAAGACCACAGAATGTTCAAATAAAGTAAAAGATAACGTTGATCTGATTGAGCTTACTATCTAGAAAGTTCCCTTGTAGGGTGGCTGGTAAAATAGGTGAACTGGTAACCCTAATATAATTTGAAAATCTTCATAAGATGCTTAATCCAAGAGGGAAAAAAGTTCTCTGAGGCTTTTGTGATCCTATTATTTTATAACCCTCATTTATGCAAGAATTAATTTATTCTTTCGTTCACCAAACTTGTCTTAAGAACATGGGGACTATATGCCAGTGTTAGGCTCTAGTTCCAACCATCAAATAGCTAAGGGCCAAATAAAAGAGAAAGCCCAAAACAGTTACAATTCTTCAACAATCACATGCTCTTTACCAACACCAATATTTCTCTCTGATTTTCAGATGAGAAAACCAAGGCACAAAGAAGGAAAGGGTCATGTCAGAGGAAATTATGGGTCATTTAAAATATCAATGCTCTATAAAGCTCTGCAATGATAGCATTTGCATAAGGAAGTCATTCTAGAGAGGTGGTCCTTTGATCCAGGCCTTAAAAACTTTGACTACCTGTTAAATCCGAATTTCTGAGAAAGGCAAAGACTACCTTATTTCCTCAAGCTTCCCAGAAGATGCTCATGCACATAAGTTTGGGCACTGCCTCTGGAAAGTTTCTACTGCTGTCCCATTGTTGGGTTAATATAAGGTGTGTCAGGTTAATATAAGGAGTGTAGAACCTGGGATGTGAGCCAGATAATGAAAGAAGCACCTAAACCAGCATCTTTATTTTAAAGGTGAGGAAACTACAGTCCAGAGAGGATAAGCATCTTGTCCAAGACCGGCTGGAGACTAGAAGCCTTGATCTGAGCTCCCAACACTTTTTCTATGACAACAATGACTCTCAGCTCTGGCTGCACATTAAAATTACTAGGGGAGTTTAAAATGAAAACCAACAAACAAAAACATAAAGGTATTGATTTTCTGATCCAACACTAGAAATGAAAAAGCACGCAGCATTTTTCTGCTGATTTGGGACTTAAATAATGCTAACTAGATATAGTAGTAAAAAAATAATACTCTTCAGTGTTAGTGATACATTTGGTCTCTACACTTACAATAAATGGCTCAGCCTCTTATTCTCTTATTCTCTGCAGTTTGTGACATAGTTTGTGACCTCCTTTATCTCTGGTGGTCTTGCCTTCTCTTCTATTCTTCTTGCTTATTTTATTTTATTGAATAAAATTGTTAGCTACCCAAGTTTGTTAGAATTGGTTTGAACACAAGCTAAAAGGGTACTAATGGAAACAGCGGCGGGTTCGTTTGCAAGTAAAGGAAGGAATTACATAATCATGATGACTATTTTCACTCTTCGGAGTTCTTAGAACCCAGGCTAATGTGATCAAATCCACTTCAAATCCATGTAATTTCCCTGCATTTTGCAAATAGAATTAATTTTGCCAATCTACCCTTAAAAATAAAACATCTAGGTCAAATTATTGTGCTTCTGTGTTATCTACTCAGCATCCAACTTAAAACAGAATATTCTTAAAGTGATGAGGCAGATAATCTTATTCCATATTTTCAAATATTGAGATGATGACTACACGGGTTAACCGATTTGCCTAAAGCAAAGAGATCTAGAGTAGAAATTCTTGAAACATGACTTTGTATTATAACACTAAAGCTGGAGCCTCATCCCAGACTAATTATACTAGAATCTCTAGACCATGCAGCCTATGCACCCGCATTTAAGAAAAAAACTGCTCAGGTACCATTTTCAGTAGCATCAAAATGCATCAAACATCAAGTCTAACAAAAGCTGTGCAAGACTCTTTACCATCAACAACAATAAAATATCACACACAAAAAATGTAAGTGAATATACCATGTACATGAGCAAGAAGATATTCTCATGATTCTCAGATAGTCTCATTCTTACTATTCTAGAATTGTCAAGGTACAAGGCACAGGGGCTGCACCTGTATTCCCAGCTATTCAGGAGGCTGAGGCAAGATGATCTCTTGAGGAGGCACTTGAGACTAGCCCAGGCAACATAGCAAGACTCCATTTCTCTAAAAAAATTAAAAAATAAAATAGTCCATACTCCCAAAATGTAACCACAACCAAAAATCTCAGTTTGTTGTTTTTGGCATAAATTGATAAAATGATGGTAAAAATATAATAAAATACAGAGATCCAAGCATAACCAAGACTCTCCTTAAGAAGAACACAAAACCTACTATAAAACTAAAATGGTTAAGCCAGTGTGGTATTGGTGCAAGGATACACATAGAACAAAATTGTGAGTCCAGAAATAGATCCACCCATGAATGGTCATTTGATTTATGACAAAGGACTACTGCTGGGAAAGATAAATGAAGCTAGGTCGACTGGATATCAAAATAGAAAAAAAAATTATTTTTACCCCAACTTCAAACTACACACAAATGCCAATCCCAGAATAGATTGAATATCTAAATGAAGAAGGTGGAACTATTAGAAGAAAAAAGTAAAAATCATACAACGGTGGCCTTACAATTGGGGCAAAATTTTGCAAATGGACACTAAAAGCACTCTCAGAAAGTAAATATCTGATTACTTGGACTGCATTGAAATTAAGAACTTCTTTTTGTCAAAACATAGTACTCAGTGAAAAAGCAAGCCTCAGAGTGAGAGAATAGATTTATAATACATATATCAAACAAAGATTCACCCAGAATGTACTTAGAAATTCTACAAATCAAGAAAAGAAAGTCATGAAAATTGGGCAAAAGACTAGATTAGTAACTGCAAAGGAGTGGTTAAACAAGTGATTATCACCATAGGAAAAGATACTTTGCTTTTTTCATCAAGTAAATTCACCCTACAACTTACAAAGCAATACTAATACATACCTACCAAAATGACAAAAATGACAAAGATACACAATACCAAGTGTGGATGCGGTTATGAAGCAAAGGAATATTTCAATTATATCTGGCATGGGCCATTCCACTCCCAGTCCTATTCTCAATCAACACCACATGCTTTTCTGACAATAATTATAATCCTCTTTCTCCTAGTCTGCTTGCCTTTGCAAGCAGTGTGAGTAAATTAGACTTTTTTTCTCTCCCCTTTATTGTTTCTTTTGCCTCTGAAGTACATGAATAAATAAAGCAAGATCTAGACTTTGGATTTCCAGAGCACATCTCCATGCTCATATCTTTGCCTCCACGCACTTCCAATAGCCAAAGCACCCACAATGACACAGAAAGTCAAAACAAATCATCTTTATCTTTCACAGCACACTCTGTCTCTTAAGGACAGTGGCTATTGATTGTTTGACCATGGTCATTTTGCCAAGGTTTGTCTTCATAAGCAAACAGGATGCTCTAACCTTGGCCTGTATCCTTTAGTTCATGCTCCCTCTGACTGCTGTAAACAAAAACTCTAAATGCTCAGACCGCAAAGGGACTTGAGAAGTTACAATAACTTTGCTTTGGGCAAAAATTCCCTTCTGCCTCTACCTGCCCTCTAATCTAGATAAGCTATCCTGATAAGAACTCCTATAAAGTTTGCAAGAAAAGGACATTGATTAGTTTACTGACTCGAATTCACACTTCAGGTCCCAAATTAATGGTTGTTTCTCAGGGCAGGCCTCCCTTAACTCTTTAAAATAACCTAGGTCTTATAACCTATAACTTAGTATAAATTTTCACAGAACCATATAATTTTTATAGTACTCAGTGCAATTGCAGCTAACAATTTTTGTGATATTTGTCTTATTCACCAGTGTATCTCCAGTACCTGGCACAATACTTGGCACATAATAGATGCTCAGTAAATATTGTTGAGTAAATTATTTTATCTAACAATAGGTAAAGCACATGAGTTCTTACTCTGTCCTCAGTAGAGATGGATGGCAAACAGGTGGCCAGTTTACACTAAATGGCCCAGCCTTCTAGTCTCTGACCTCTTCTCTCTGCAGTTTGTGTCATAGTTACATAGTCACTGATGCCTTTGGCTTTATCTCTGGTGGTCTACGTATACCAGATCATGTCAGGAGCCTTCATATACAGTGGAACCTCTATAATTTGGCCACCTAAGGGATTATAACAAATTGGTCAGCGTACAGAGATGGTCAATATAAGGAACTAGGCCGTTTTTACTGATGTGGTGCTTGTCTGGTCTATGGAAATTAAGTTAACTAAGAGGTGATCCACATAGGGAGGTGTTCAACTATGGAGGTTTTACCGTAATTATAAATCATGAAAGAGATGCTTATTCTGAGGTTTTATGTCTTGCTAATTTTATCTGAAGAAACCTAGGTCATGGTGTCAAGCTCCAAAAGAGAAGGGAATTTATATATAAAATTGTCTACATCCTCTGTTCCATGACTTTAAACTTGTACTTTGGACTCAGATGTACCTTGATGATTTTGTTGAGACCTTGCCATGTCCCTCCAACTCTCTGTTCTTGTGTCTCTTCTCTACAAATCAGAGACTACACTGGACCAAATGAAGAGTACTCAACATATTGCTAACCGCACAACTTTGTTCATTCAGCAAATATTTTTAAGATCATAGAATGTGCCCAGTGATGGGGCACTGGAGACTCAGCAGTGATCTAGGGAAAAGAGTCTTTCCTTCAAGGCATTCAATTGAAATTGGGGAGAATAGGGTGGTTAGGGAAGTCTTTCTAGTTCGGGAGTTGCCTAAATAAAAGATTTAACATGATCAACTGTAGGACTTGTAAAAAAAGACTGCTGAACTCACCCCCAGTTCTGATCATTTCTGCACTGCACTTTTAACAAGTTCTCAGGTAAGGCTGATGCTGCTGGTCTGGGCACCAACTTTGAGGACCACTGAATCCAGCAGAACATTAAGTAAGAATGTAGTTCATGGAACTTAAATATTTATTGGATAAATAAATTAATGAGTGAATGGATCAATCAGCCAGTGTAAATCCATCACTACATCACTGCATAAAACCCCTACAAAAAAGGCGTCATCAAGATGGGTTTTGCAAAAGGTTGATTTATTTTAAAGCTATAAAAGATTTTGACCCTTTTCTCTCTGTGGTCTCTAACATGACTCATTGTAAACACGAATGGTGTGGCTGAAATTAATCAAGCTGCTCTTCCCACTTATGTCTTGCTTTATCTAGAGTTGCGATGGACATTGCCTCCTCTGGAGTGTAATTCAGGCTGAGTCACTTCCCAAGTCACAAGCAGAAAGGTCAGCATGGTTCCAGTTCACCACTGAAGGCATATCAGGAGCTATTGATCAGGAATTGCACTTCAGGGAGATTACCCTGCATCATTGGAGTTTCGTGACTGCTTTGTCAAGTATCCAGTAGGCTGATTGGCCTAAAAGTTAGAAGCTCCTATCAGCAGTCGCCAGCATAGAAAATCCTCATAACCCTGGTCCAAATAGAGAGTACTTAAGTGCATGTTTTTTGTTCACATTCAGACAGAGGTGGGGGTTAGTCCTGTTTCTGTCACCTATGAGTTACATGATCAATGTCTCTAATCTTCTGTTCTTTCCTCTTTAAACCTGGTAAACTGGCAGGATTTTTGAACATAATGTACATAGCTATTTAGCATAACTCTGATGTCATAGTAACCATTCAACACATTGACCCCTCAAACTTTTTCATCACATTTATTAATCTTTTTACAGCATCTTTTGTAAAAAATAAGCTTAGTATTGGCATGTCCCCTTCAATCACCTGTTTGCTGAATCTGTGGTAGGAATTTTGCTGCTTAGATTTTCAGTTTGGGGCCAGAGAATGTTCCTACCCAGCTAACTTCCCTTTGTCACACAGCATAAAGGTTTCCACTCCAGGACAGGACTCATTCCCTGGCAAGCATTAACAAGAAGAAAGTTGTAGAAGAAGACAATTATCTTCCTAAAAGTCATACTTAGAAGATAAGAATATAATATTTACAGTTCTCCTCCTCCTCAGGCCTTAATCCTTTTCTTGACTCAAGCAGCATTGCTTAGGATACAAAAACTGAACAAGGAATGTTTTATATCAGCTCAGAAGTCAGATGCATCTACCACTATAAGCTGTGTGAACATTGAAAAATTACTTAAGTTCTTCCCTATGTCTCTGTTTCATTGTTCTTAAAATAATAACATTGCTAATGGAATTGTGGTGAGGATGAAATCAGCCAATGAATTTTCCAGAACCTGAAACTGCCAAGTACTGCATGTCAGCCATGTGAACTTCCAGCATCTTAACCTGTTGTGAGACCCTCATTCAAGTAATTCCAGATTTGTTAAAGGAGTCCCTGCCCTTCAGGATTGGAAAGATTTCAATTATATCAATTAAGTCCCCTTTCAACTCTCCCCCCCCCCGCTTTTTTTTGAAATAAAAGACCTCTAATCCTTTTAGAAAGTCTACATTTCTTTCATCTCTTAGAATGTTGTAGTCGCCTGGCAATTTCTCCTATGGCTGCTTCTCCAGTCTCTCTGACAACACTTAATAAGACCCTTCTAAGGGAGGCCTTTCATCTACATTGCCCAATACAGTGCCGTGTCCATAATAGGCACTCAATAAATATTTGTTGAATGGATGAATGAATAAGTGCAGCTGAGACGTGCAAAAGTAATGTGGCATTAAGTTAAAAATAAGACAGCTTTGTTTCTAGGTGGACATGTGCCAGAGCTCAATTACCACATCCACTCCAAAGAATTGTTCCAAATCAGTCACTCATAAGGACTTGTACCAAGTCCTATTATTCACAATGCTATTATAGAACACAAGGGTGGGAAAGCGGACTGTCTCGTCGGCATTAGGCATTGTTCAATTCTTCATCTGGCCAAAAATCTAGACAGGGCCAAGATCAAAAGGGAAACACCTTCAGGTGCTTTTGCTGGCTGAAAATTGGCAGAAATCTAACTAGTTTAGACCCCCTAGACCACTAGTGAACCTTTAAAAGGGCAAATTAGATCATTTTACTGTCACATTTAAAACTATCCAATGACATTTTCTGACACTTAAAATAAAACTCAAATGCCATGCCATAACTTAAAAGGCCCTATGTGATCTGGGTGCTGACTATCTTTTTAACTCAGCTATTGTTTTTCAGCTATTGTTTTTCAGAAAATCATCCCCTCTCACCTCCAATGAACCCTTTTTAGTCTTTAAGACAGGTTTGCATTCTTTTTCTGTGAAGAGCCAGGGAGTAAATATATTAGGCTTTGGGGGTCATAACATTTGTCACAACTAGTCAACTCTGCTATTTTATGACAGCACCCATAGAAAATGTGTATGACCGTGCTCCAATAAAACTATAAAAACAAGAGACCAACCCTATTTGGCCTGTTGGCCCTTCCTTAAGACCCATTCCATCACTCTCTATACTCCATATCTTGCTTTAGGTGCTGTAGAATATTTTCGCATTTGTTACTTACCTGGTTTGGCCACTAGATGTGAATTTCATGAAGATAGGACCTCTGTTTTATGGACCACAGTGTCTCCAGCACCTAGGACATCATGTCTAAGTGACTGTTTTCGCTCTTTTAGTGTCACTCATTATCAATCCTCCCTTCAGTTCTCAGAACATCTCAGGCTCACTCTTGCCTCCTGGACTTGGCCCTTGCTTCTGCCTTATGCCCGAAGCATCCTACTCCCTTTTATTTACAATTTGCTTTTTCTTTCACTCGAGTCACAGATAAAATTGATACCTCTTTGGAGCAGCCTTTCCTGAGCATGCTAAACAAAGCTTCCCAGAAACCTCAGCCACTCTGTCTTATTTTCTCCATAGTATTTTTTGAGAACTGGTTTTTTTTTTTTACTTGATTCTTGTACATCTTCCCCCATGACTCTAGGAAGTTTCTCAGCCTCCTTAAACCCTACAAAAGTAGATGACGCACAGCAAGTTTTCTGTAAATATTTGTCTGGAACAGTGCTTTTTAAACTTTAATGTGCTCTTAATTCACTTAAAGAGCTTGTTAAAATGCAAATTTCAAGTCAGCAGGTCTGGGGCAAGGCCTTGAAATTCTGCATGTTTTACAAGCTCCCAGGAGATGCTAATATTGATGGCCCATGACAACACCTTGAGCAGTGAGGGTTTAATCACTGCTTTTGACTGGCAGACAAACAAACGTACAGGAAGTGGCATAGAGTCTGAGCAACCTTCAAAAGCCATCAGAGGGAGCCTGAGCCAAAGATCAAAGTGAGAGACCAATCCTATTTTTAAAGGCATATCCAAAGCAAATTATAAAGACCGATTTTCTTGAGTCACGTAAGTGATTTTGGCCCCAGGCGCCACATCTTTTCAATGAATGGGATTTGACAACATTTTCCACATTAAATTCACCTTGAAAATGCTGACTCACCCATGGAGAACCAAAATGAATCTTTCCTTATCTCATCTTTCCTTATCCTACAGTCATGTCTTTCTTTGCAAATCTTTGTAGTCATTCTACTACGTGGTATTAGGAATTACCTGCTCTACACCTAGACGTGGTAACCCCAAGAGATTTCATGTTTCTGCAGAGCCACAGAGCATGCTGCTTGACCTGAAAGAAGGGAGGGAATGTATCCAGCAGGGAAACACAATATGGCAGAGTAATTAAGAGCTATTGCTCTGGGGTCTGATGATCACTTAGTGAATTACTAAGAAATACCTAGATTCCCGGGAGAGGAATGAGATGCTACTACTTGAAGAGAGAAGCAAGGCCATGGTGTTGAAGTGTGTGGGATGGGAAGTATTGCTGTGGCAATCTTTAGAAAAATGCAATCTGCTGTGAGCTTCACCTCCACACTTTCCCTATTATTTCCTCATATTGAACATCAAATACCTTGCAAGAGGCAAAAAACTTCCCTGGAAGCCTCAAATGTGCTTGCTCTCTGTCATCCACCATATTCACCAGACCTTGCACTGACTACCACATCTTGCAGGCTTTTGACTGCTTCTTACAAGGAAAAATTTGCAATTCTCATTGATAACTTGCCCAAAGTCTCGTACAATCTCAGAAAAAAAATGCTTTTCACTATGTAGCATGCTTTCAAGCCATGAACAATAGTATTCAATAGAAGTTTTTGGAATACCCAGAGGCGTTTTGGGGGGGGGGGTGAAACCAAGAAGTTCTAAAGTTAGAAAAATGTACCTAAAAGAAACTTACTGAGTAATTCTTATCATGTATGAGTACCTGCCTACAAGACTACTCATGACGTGTATATAATTACAACCCAAAGATGTGATATTCTAGATTCTTCATAATAATGGGGAAATTGAGGATTAGAAGCCCTAAGCAACAGGTCTCTTTTTATACAGAGAGAAAATGATAGAGCAATGGTTCAGGCTCAACTCTTTTCAACACCATAGCTATTTAATGATCATCTCCTTGGAAAACAGTTTCAAACTTGCTTTATCTATCAGAACTTTTTTTGTTCCAGTGACAAAAAAAAAAAAAAAAATCAACCAAAGTTGATGTAAGTGGCAAGTCATGCCAGTTATAGAAGCTTCAGGCATGGCTGGGTCCAGGAACTCCAACAAAGTCATAATAAATTCTATTTTACTCCAACTCTTGGTCCTCATTCCTTTACTTTTGGCTTCATTCCTAAGCAGCCACGCTGCCTGTGGTGTTAGAGATAACCACCCTCAGCTACAGATGTATATCCTACCATTTAAACAAAACCGACATATATTTAGTTTTTCTCTCTATAAATTTGAGAAAGTAGCTCTTTTATCTCTCATTTTAATTAAACTCTGCTTGTTCTCAGTTGGGGCACAGCTCATTCCATTCATGTCAATCTTTTGTGAGGAGAGAGATAAGATAAAAGTTGTTGGCCAGGTTTAAGTTGGGCCTTCAAAAGCAACTTGGGCTATGAATGGAGGAGGAATGGGTCTCCTAAAGACTATCAAGGTCAATGACAAAGGACTTGACACTAGGCAAGTTCTGACTGCATCCTTATTTTGAAGGTGGATAATCTTATAGCTGGCAAGACTAATCCTTATTCCATTTTTATCTATTCCTTCCCTCTGGCTCCCAGTGTTCTATTATTGCATCTGTTCCTCCTTCCTTAGAGGAAAAGAGTTGACAAATTTTTTTCACACTGAAGTATGAGTCACTCAATCACCAAGAATCCTTGCATTCTAGTTTCTATAATGAGCATTCACTCACTTGACTAATATCTATTGAGCATGCACTATCTGGCAGGGAAGCTCTACAAATAGGTGAAGTAACACAGGCAAGCAGAGGGTACAAATACACAGCTAGAAGGAATAAATTGCAGTAATCTGATAGTCCAGGAGGAACATTATAGTAACAATAACTTACTGTATATTTCAAAGTTGCCAGAGGAGAATTGTAATGTTCCTAACAGAAAAAACAAATGTTTGAGGTGATGGCTATCCCAGTTACCCCAATCTGGTCATTACATACTGTATTAAAGATATCAAAATATCACATGTACCCTCAAATATGTACAACTATTATATATCAATAAGGATATAATAAATGAAAAATAAAACAATGGCCAAAAAAATGGCAGACATAGTATATAAATATTTTGAGTATGTATTTATATTGTAATAGAAAAACAACTATTTTCATTTTTAAAAATTCAAGGTCATGAGAAAGACAGTAAATACTCAAGTTATTTTCAAATTTAAGGAGTTCATAAAACTTCTTGGATCTGTTTTCTGTGCCCCAAGTCCAAACCTAAAGCTCTGATTCAACAGAGTAAGACCCAGGAATTTATAAACCACTCTCAGGTGATTCTAATGAAGATGCTTTGAGATCTATTTTTGAGTCCCACTGGCTTAACTCCAAGGAATTATTCTCTACTGGCTACATTTCTGGAATCATCGAAAATCTTCTGAAAAGTAGAAATCTTGGAGCAAGGATGCCTTCCCCTTCAAACCATGCTGCATAAGCAGCACCTGATCTGATCGGTTGTAAAGCATCAACTCTTAATTCCTACACATTGGGAATTGTGAGGCAGACGAATGATCCCTTATGGTCATGTACATGATACAGCAGAAGCTGTCAACAATTTCTGTATGTCCCTCTGGAGCCAATCTCTTCGCAATGAAGAGTGTCTCCATGAACTCCTGTGCCTCTGTCTGAGGGATTTTTGACCATAAGAGCACACTTGCCCCACACAGGAAGAAGGGTCCAGATGAAGGACCCTAAGGCACCCCTCAAACAGCCTGAGATGAGGATTTTGTAAATGTCGCATCTTCTTTCTGTCCCACTGGGTTACTCAAGTCATGTTCTACCCTGTCTCTCCAAGTTCCCCAAAGGTATGAAGCTCCTGTTGTCTGTGGTGGTAACCTGCTGTGACATTTCACTTCTCTGCCTTTCTTCCCTATGTCATCTCGCATACACTCTTCTAGTGATTCCTGTCAATTCCCTAAATGATCTGTAAGTTAATCTTGTCTCACTTTAAGCCCAAAGTGAGCACCGGTACAGTACACGTCTAATTTTAGAAGTTATATTCTATGCTTACCATTATTCTTAGAAATAGCGTAAGTACTGACAATTGCCCTCAGATTACATCATTAAAGAAGTTACTTTAGTCAAGTATGTGAAGAATCATGTCAGACCTTAAATTAGAATGGATTTCTCAAGATCGCTAATGGACAAACTAGTACACATGCCCTCAGCTATCAAGCAGAGGATGGAGACATTTGTGTTACTTTCATTATCATTAACTCTGAAAAACATACTCAGCACAAATGATGTGAAATAGAAGGATGTGGGGAAGGAACAGACTGATATTAAAATGTTGTTGTACTAAAATAGTTATAGAAAGTGGAAAGAGTGTGTTTATTATGCAGAATGCATCCAAGCATGAATAGAAATAAGGGAAGAGTGGAAAAAGCCCAGCAAAAAGCAGTCAGAAGTAAAGATTTCCTCCAAAAAGGAATGGATGAAAACTGCTTTTTGGGATTTGAATGTTGATGGGTCACTGCATCTCCTTTCTTCATCTGCTTTCAAATTGTAACAAATCATTCTGATGATAATTGCAGAATGTGTCTTATTTATGGCAGTCTGATGGCCGTGGAGATGATCCCATTTTCAGTTCTATTGATTACCCTCCAAAATGTTTCATGGGCTTTCAGAACAACCCAAAGGATAAACAGTGACTTCAATGCTTTGTCTCCTGATATGAAGAGGAAAAGAAAAGAAAAATACTTGCTGGAAAAACACATAAGAAAGAAGGAAAAAATCAGTATTCAGACATGAAAGCTGAAGGATAATTTAAATTGTGTGTGTGTGTGTGCATGTGCATTGAGTGTGCGTGCGTGTGTGTGTGTATGTGTGTGTGAGACTAAGAGAGCTTTTTCAAAAAAACACTCAGGGTTTCTGTTCTCTATTCTTGCTATAGCCAGCAGGGAAAGATAAGTCTAGAAAGTTGTTTTCATTGGCTGTAGTCCCAGACCATAACCTGCAGAATCTTCTTAAAACAGCCACTACGGTCTTTTGTAACCGAGATCTGGAGAGAAAGGAGGAAAAAGAGAGAAAGGAACAGAAAAGAATGACAGCTCTAGTAATGGCACTCTGACAAACGAGCAACCTTCAGGG